>VWZS01007622.1:0-36353 GCA_013397075.1 Rhabdornis inornatus | reverse complement strand
CTTTAAGTGCTGATAAAATTAGCTAACTGGTGTTGTTTGGCTTTTAAAAGTGTGAGTTAATTTATACTTGCTCAGCTTGCATTGTTAAAAGAAATGGCTTAAATCAGGGGTTGTCTGTTGACGTGCTTCTCGGCGCGGGCTCTGCTTTATTCCAGAGGATGCTTTATTGCAGGTTTGTTTCTTTACACCCCCAGATTTCACTGAGGCGTGTCTAACAACGTAACTTTTGCTTCTGGGGAGATAGACAGGCCCAGGCGCTGGGGCCGTGGGTGCGAGCGCCGGCTGCAGCCTCGGCGTCGCTGCTGGAGGAGGAGGAGGAGGAAGGGTCTCGGCCGCGGCCCCGGCGAGGCGCCATGGCGACCACCGTCACCACCCAGCGGGGCCCGGTGAGTGCTGCGGGCGCGGCGCCGCCGCGGGGCCTGCTCAGGGGTATCTCCTGTTACCGCTCGCCGCGCTGGGCGGATGAAGCCCAAAGCTTGGAGACCCCGATGGGCCCGGCCGGCCTCCGCCAGCGCCGCTGTAGGAAGGAGGCTCCGTGTCTCTCACCCTGCCCCAGCTGCGGCCGCGCCGGAGGGAGGAGAGGAAAAGCCCTTTCATTTTCTCCGGTCTGCTGGGATGCGGGGGAGGGACGCCTGCCTTGTCTCCCGGTTCCCCGCCTGCGAAGAGGCTTTGGGAAAGGGAAGGGGAAAGTCCATCCTAACTGCGCGGAGTCCTTGAGGCGGCTCTTCTGCCCGTTCTTTGACCAGAGGCCTTTCCAAGGGGGGAAATGCTTACATTGGACCGGAGCTAAACCGCTTTAGCTTGGAAGCAGAGCGCAGCTCCCTGTGCTCGGGGCACGGTCAGGCCGCTATCCCTGAAGCTGGAACGGCGCATCTAGTGTAGGATGTAGGCGTGCGTGTTGGACGGGAGCTGAGCCGTCGTAAAACCAATTTACCAGCCTTCTGGGAGGTGGCGCTGATAGTTGGGAATATGTTACTGTCTAGTTTTGCCCAGGGATAATCCTACCTCACCACGGGATGTTCTGCATGTGAAGTGTTACAACATCAGCTTTCCACAGATGTGCTCTTTCTGTCTGTTCCTCCTGTCTGAAAGGATCTGGTACTCATTGACAATATGATATTGCTTATGGTGAAATGAGGGCTTTTAAAAAACAATAAACTTGCACTGTTGTATTTTATTATGTAGAAACAGCTGTGGGTTTTTTTGTAATTTATGCAGCCTTGTAGAAAGAACAGTAAGATGAATTACTGCTAATCTTGAAAAACTGCACTGCTGTCACTTCTCTTATGACAGTAATATGATATGGTCGTCAGTTTTATTCCTTGAAGTGCCTTATATGTTTTATTTATCGTAACTGTCTGGTCCTTCTTGAATGTTAACTCTTCTAGATGTCTTATTCTAGAATTTCCCAGGTACTCCTGTATAATCTATTGGCAGTCTTTTGTTTCCTAAACTTGATTGAAGCCTGACAAAAGGCATATGATGATTTATCTCATGCAACTTTGGCTTTCTGGGCTTCAGATTTTGTTTTGGTTTGGTTTTTTTGATGCTAACATTGTTGTGCATGCTTTTCTTCCTTACCCACTTTAGAGATTTGAATGTTTTCAAATGAATGAATAAATGACGCAATATTAAGCAGGCATTCACAGCTGGGGATGTTGATGTGGTACATTCCAGCCTTTCTTAATTCTCATCAGAGAGGAAGATAAAATTCTACTAGTTTCTATATACGCAACTGCATTACAAATGAATAGCCACTAAATGGTGCTAAAGGATTGGAAACTGGAGAGAACAGTTCAGTCTTTCTGTTTGAACAAGCGAGAAAATATCCAAGGTTGTTTCACGTGGTTAAGAAACTAAAGTGGGCTGTTGCCAGTCTTATACCTGCACTTTCTGATTTGTGACACTGCTTACTTGGTGCATAATTAAAATTTCTTACTGCTGTTTAGTTTTTCAGATGAAACAGAATTCATGCTATCTGTTACTGTAAATACTCTGCTAGAATATAGATATCACTGGGCCTTTTCAGGATGTTATGGAATTAGCATATTTTCACATCTGTAATCTTTCGTGAACAAAACAGCTTTTTAAATCTAAACTACAGCTGAATGTGTAAGGACTAAGTGATACCTTTTACAACTGAGAGTATTAATGAACAGTTTGACCAGGTTTTAGATTAAGATTGAGACACCAAAACTTTGTGATTCCTTATCTAGCCAGTCATACCCAAAATAACTCTCCATGGTTATTCTCCATGATTATCCACCATGCTGGCCAATACTCAGATCCTTCAAAATTAGATTACGTACCAACATAAGTCTGCACAGACTTCTGCTCCTAATTTCCCTAATAATCACTACGCTGATGAGTAGTGACACTGATGTGTTTTGTTCTTGAGGCTCTCCAAAACTTCTTATGGGCTCTTGTCAAAAGTCCCTTTCATCTTTCTTTTAGGCTCCTTCAGGAGCACTGGCAGGTGCTCTGTGGTCTCCCCAGAGCCTTCACTTCTCCAGCCGCAGACACAAATGTCATATGGACACTCATTCTATCTTTAATTTTTAACTTTTGTTTATATACCATAGTTCTGCCATACTTTGCAGGTATTTTTACCTCCTCCTTTTTTCATGTGAAATGTGCTCCATTTCAGGTTAACAATTGAGATCTTCTTTCTCTTTGTGTTGCATCTCAGAAGAGAACCTGGGTCTGTTTTCTCGATGACTTCCTTGCAGATACCAGAAAGCTGCTACAAGGTGCATTCTAACTTCCTTCTCTTCTAAACAAATCCTCAGCCTGGCCTCACAAGTGCTCCAGCCCTTTTCACAGGCTTTCTTGGTGGATCTGTGCTGGGCTCCCTGAAGTTCATAATTTTTCATGTACTGCTGGGCCTCAAACTGTTGCAGTGTTCCGGATGTGGTCCAGCAGTTGTTTCCTTTTCTCAACCCACTGCTTGGATTGTTGTTGATCCAGTGCAGTTTTCTGTTAGGATTCATTGCTGCAAGAGTCCTCTGCTCATCCATATTTTGCTTGCTCTCCACCTCTGTAGACATACAGGCAGTCCTGCCAGTTGTTCTCCAGTCTGTACTGGTGCCAGGCATTTTTCTGGCCAAAGTACAGGTCTTTGCCCTCGTTGAATTTCATGAGATTCCTGCCAGTGAATTCTTCTGTCTCTCTAGTTGGTCCTGTCCTCAAGTATACCAGTCATTTCTCCCAGAGCTTAATGTCATCTTAAAAACTGATAAGGATGCCTTTTGTCTTCTCCTTTGTTACTGAGGAATACTATCAGACATATGTTAGTTTCCCTACAGACCTCTGAACAGCTTCACTTTTAACCGACCTCCAGTGTCATTAATCACTGAACTTCAGCTTCTGAGCTCAGTGCCTCAGGCAGTTTTTCATCCATCCAGTACTCCACCCATTCAGATTGTAATGATCCAGTTTTGATACCTTCTGCACTTTCCTTAGTCATATATTCTTGCTTTGAAGAAGGCAAATGGCTCATCAGCTTTTGATTCTTTTAAAACCTTGTTAAAGGCTGGCTGTTCCTAATCTCTGTTTGGCTTTTTTTCCTTCATGTGTCAAGGAATGTCTTCCAGAAGCACTTGCTCTGTGAATTTCTTAGTAAGTGAGGTGAAGCTGACCTGCTTGTGGTTTGTCAGATCATCCGTCTTGCCCTTTGGAATGCTGGGTATGAGATTTGTCTTTCTCCAGTTACAGGGGAGTTCCTCTAATCTCTGTGACCTTTCAAAGATGTTGAAAAGCAGCCTTGAACAAATGACAGCTCTTGCAGGACCTCTGGATGCTTCCTATCTGGTACCATTTTCTTCTTCAGTGTGTAAAGCATGGAATAACAGTTCAAAATTCTATCATTCACTTTTTCTTTCTTAAGAGCAGTGAAATGAAATAAAGGAGAATTGTCAGATTTTTGAGTAGTTGAATGTTTAAAGCTCCTTGATGTTTTGAAGAAGTTTCATGTTAGACTTCCTAGGTAACTGCTAGTGTGGAAACCTTAATTATGGTTCCCTGAGTGTGTTGTGTCTGGGCAAATGTTTCTGTAAGTCAGGGCATTTGTGGCTGTGTTTGGCTCTGTGTCCCTTTCCCTTCCTTACACAGGTACCAGTACTTGCAGAATCAGTGAGTTGAGGGTTCTGACAACTTGCCTCCCATTCACTTTACCTTCAACCCTTGTTTCTTCTGATCAGTCTTACACTGACCCACTTTACAACTCTCTGGCACCATTTCATGTTGCATATGAAGCAGGAAGGTGAGACTGAGACAGCCCCATCCTCAGTTACGTCAAATAGCTGTAGAATATCACACCATGTTCAATTTGAAGAAGTTGAGATGCAGTTTTTATATCTGCAGCATTCTACCTTGAAAAACCACAAAACTACCCCTTACGTGGTTGAAGCACACAGGAGGGGAAATATTATTCTGTTTCTAGATAATCCATACTTTTGAGATGCACTGCTGTCAGTAAAGCTTATTAGAAAGTGATTATAAGGCAGGTTTATTTTTAATTTGTCTTCTGAATTGTAGTCCCGTCCCTGTCCTGTTGCTAAGTGGAATTAATTTTTTGTTCTGCAGCTAGTGACAGAACATGCTTGAATTTCACATTCTTTCTGAAGTGCCATTGTAGTAGAGGGAAGTGTGTTTGTTTCAAAGCGATTACAGAATAGGATCAGTGACTGAACCTTGTCGTGTATGTTTTCCTTGCTTTTAAAATAAAAACTGTGGTTGAATTCTGGTTATGTAACTTTGTATTTTTAATTCAGGTTGGGAGGTGGCAATTATGTGCCTGCTTTTAAATGCTTTGAGTAAGATGTAAATTGATGTGTTTTCTTTAAAGATAGAAATATTGCATGATACTGATTTGTCTCCATCAATATGGAATCAGCTGGTAATTAGCATAAGAACATACTTACTAGTGTATTTCCTTCAATAAGTACCTCTCCTAGATATTTTACAGGCTATTCACCAGTACTTGTGAACCAAATCTTAGTCAGAACTGAACATACGAGTGTGTGCATCTCCTGTTCCCCTTTCCGTTTTGGAGGGGTTTACCACTCAGATCTTTGAGAACTTAGTTAACACTAGATGGTTTTAGTTTCTATGTATGTCAACTCTGCAGTTCTAGGATAAGAGTCTGGCTTTGTGTGAGGTAACTGAATAACCTAGAATCAGCTTAGCTGCTGTAAGAAAACTTCAGTGTCCCGTATGGACTTTGCCCCCTTTGGATTGCAGCACATAAACTAGTTTGTTTATTTTATTTTGGAGCAGATATTGGCCAACTTCTATGAAATAAAATTTCAGAAGCGAAAGCTATTATTAGACTTCCGTTGTGAATGACTTAAGCGTTCCAGTATCCATGTGAAGATGGAGACAAAAGAGGCTATCCTGTTTTCTGGAAGTTTAATAGAGGGAGCTTGCATAATATGAAGAAGGCATTTCAGGGGTGCAGCTGTCACTTCTGACTATGGGAAACGTTTATGATGTCTATTCCTAGAGGTGCTGATAATACCAGCTTTGAAACTTCCTGGAGGACCAGGGTTGGAGGAGGACCTGCTGTGTTGTAAATGCCATTTCCTTGCTAGTTCTGGGAGCATTTCAAATCTTGTCTAAATGGCTTATATTTTATTTAAAAATGATATGTATTCCAGTGAGAAGGCTGTTACAACACCATGTGTCATTGCCAGCCAAACTTAAATAAACTTTCTTTTATTATTAACTTCTATCTTAGTTTTTTTCCCTCTCTGCCTGTTTTTTTCTTTCCATTTCTTAAAACTTCAGTTGCTTAGATTTTTAATTGTAAAATTTTAAGGTGCTTGTAAGCAAAACTGATTCCCTTTTTACTCTGCTTCCCAATAGCCCAGCAGCAGGCATTCGGTGCTTCCTCCTGAACTTTTCAGATAAACTTCCTTTTTGGCGTGTGACACTTAGGGTTGCCAGGATCCCGAGGCTCTCAGATGATCGTACAAAATAGTCATACATGTGATTTGGCAAGAGCTGCAATTTCTGTCTCGAAGATGCAATGTTGACATGCAAACGCTGTGTAATCTTGAAAGCTATGTCCTCAAGGTCTGTTAACTCCTTAAATTATGTTCTGTAGGCATGCATCTGCCAGATACATGATTGAGTAATCTTGCTTGGGATTGCAACATGAGAAATTGCGTTGTCATTTGTCTTGATGAGGTAGACAGTTCTGTATTAAATATGTAATCCACTCTATAGACAGCAGAAATGAATACAGCATAATTATAAATTTTCTATGACGCTTTTTTTTGCCTTTTAAAATTTTATTGTAGATCTTTGGTGTTTTAAAATGACAATCTTTCTGAATGTGTTTGAATTCATGATGTTCACTGAGCGTTTAAAACCAAGAAACAACCCGAGTTGTTGAATTGACAAGTAATGGGTAGAAACTTTCCCTTTATAATGTAAAACTAACAGGAAATCCATGGGAGTGCTAATTCATATTGGCTCACGTGACAGAAGTTCTCTACTACTACTTTTTGTCCTGGCTCATTCTCACGATAGACCAGATTTTTAATTCCCACATTGTTGTTTGGAATGTGGTGGAATTTTATCACAAAGGTTAGTTGCAGGCTGGCTGTGTTTAACACTGGGAAAGCATTAGGACACCTTTATTGTGTTGCAGGATTTGTTCATTAGGAATCCTGTTTTACAGTCTGTCTTGATGGTGTCTGTGGAAGTGACCTTTTAGATGAAGGCACTGTTCTGTGTCTTGGCACAGGAATGATTGGACACAGCATGGGTGATGGTTAAGTGAAAGGACTGGATGCCATCAGATATCATAAATGAATATGTTGTAGAACTTAGTGGTTCTGAGTTTTGTATGGACTATTTAAGTGTTTAGTTGCAGAGCAGCTTTGGCTGTCTGTCCTACTTTTTTGCAGAGGCTTATGTTGGAAATTATTGTTTCTGAAAAAGCATGCTACATGAGTTGGCAGTTTTGTCATTTAATTAATTCTTTGTTCATGCTGTCAAAACAAGACTAAATTCTCCTTAATTTGTTACACTTTGATTTATATTCATCTCTTTCCCATTATAAAAGTTTAAAGTCTTCTTTTTTTTCCTCTTTCTTTTTTAAGGTATTTGTTGGTGAGCTTCCTCAAGATTTTCTTCGCATTACCCCAACCCAGCAGCAACAGCAAATCCAGCTGGATGCCCAGGCAGCTCAGCAGCTACAGTATGGAGGAGCAATGGGCACAGTAGGAAGGCTCAGTATTACTGTAGTACAGGTATAAATTATGCCATCTTTGTACAGCTAAGTAATTTTAAACAATGAATGTAATTTTTAAAATTGGTGGACACAAAAAGATTTTGTATTGAAATTTGAGTTACTAAATTACTTGTAAATAGGTAGTAATTCTTAAAGGTTTTGTAGCTTCATTTTTCTATACATCAGCATTTTGTCCAGTTTCATGTTTCATTGCTGCCTGGTGCAGCAATTTCCTGTAAACCTTGCTATTGTAACACATAATCAAATAAATTTAAGAGTTTCTTTGCAGTGAACAGGTTTCTCTGAAAACTTCCGTTCAGAGGCTTCCTGTAGCTCCTGTACTTAACATTGGAAGACATTAGTAATTTTGAGAATATATATTACAGAGAATTGCAGTTCCCTTATTATTGGTCCACATCCTTCTCCTCAAAGCTCTTCTCCAGCCAGTTGGCCCAAAGTCTTCTTGTCATATATATGTTGTTTTTCCTTTGTTGAGCTTGGAGAGTCTTGTCTGTACACTTCTCTTAGCCTGTCAGGGTCCTTCTGAGTGGCAGTACAACAGCCAAGAGATCCTCTTCTCTATTTGTCCAGGAATTTATGCAGGGATGCAATGGACTCTTGGCTGCATATTGAGACATGTGGCATTCTGCCTAGGAGACTTGCCGTGGTATAATTAATCTATAGAAGATGAAAATCTGTTTGAAGTGTACTGTATTTAAATGTAGTAAATACACAGCTGATTGTCACCTTTTTTTTGATGAAGGTCTGGTAAACTCTCTAATCCCACAAATCGAGAGTATATATAGTGCTTAGTTTGGATGCCAACTTTCTTACTTTTATTTTAAAGTCCACATTTACAAGAAACAATTTTGAGACCTTTCTCACCAGCTCTGACGTACGAATTGAGGAACCAGCATGTTCCCTGAAGGAGAAAAGGGCTTTTCAAGCCTGAGCTGCAGCCTTTGTGATAAATGTTACGCAGTGCATGGCCTCAACTGTTGTGAGTTCTGTAAACATCCTGTAGGTGGGAGATACTCTGGGGCACCATGGTTTGTCGCTTGTCTTGCTGTAAAAAGAACCATGGGCTGCTTAGTACAGGTCAAAGAAACAGTGTGTCCAAAAAGCACAGCTTCTGCTTGAGCACAGCTGTACAGCAGTACTCAGTGTTGTGTTCAGGACTGTCATCACCTTGTTTTGTTCTAGTCTTCTGATGTTACAGCAAAAGTTTCAGGTCTCTTCTGATTCTATACAGCATCTGTTTTCATAGTAATGTGCAGCCCTAAGTTGTCCACTGAATTAACTACTATTAAATGTGCATGCTGAAATAAGTGTTTAATCACTTTGAAACGTATGATCTACTATGACTAGTTTACCTCAACTGAACTGCTTTTGCAGGCTGTGCTTTTGGATTGTGTGATATTCTTGAAGATACTGGATTTATGTTTTTCATCCTTCAGAAGAACTTAAGTGAAGGAGGACAGGCTACCTCTGACATTATGCTTGCGATTGTGTGTTGGAGATCAGATGCCCAGGGAAAAATTGAACTTGTTACAATGTCCTTGTAATCATGTACTGTGCTTTGGTATGAAGTAATTTATTTTAGCTACAGTGAAGACTTTTATTTTCTGTAATAGGTTAAAAAGATGTTCCATTTTCAAGGTCTCCCAGACACTTAATGGTGTTACTGGTTTATGTTTTAATCTGAATGATGTTTTTCTTTATTTTTTTAACTCTCTTCTCTCTGTCACAGAATTTAATCTAGTCCTTTGTTCAATATTTGTTTCTTACTGTGAACTAATAGCAGTTAACTTCTCAAGTTAATGTCAGTATTATACACTTCCTGGGTTTCTTTTCTTTTCAGGCCAAACTGGCAAAGAATTACGGGATGACGCGCATGGATCCATATTGTCGAATACGGCTGGGATATGCTGTGTATGAAACTCCAACAGCACATAATGGAGCCAAGAACCCCCGCTGGAACAAAGTGATTCAGTGCACTGTTCCCCCGGGTGTGGACTCCTTTTATCTAGAGATATTTGATGAGGTCAGAACTGCTATATATTTTTTTCTACCCTCTCCCCATCTCCGGTTTGGACTGAGGTTTAGGTGAAACCTTGAAAAAAGGAATGAGTTAGCACAGGCAGTTCCTTAGTCGTGTTCTCTGGGAGATGACAAAAATTTTTCAGAATTCCAAAAGCAGAAATTCACAAGGCTTTGCTCTTCCCCAAGAATGTCAGAACTGTTACTTTTCTTTGGCAGCTGATAAAGGGGCATTAGCAGGCTTGCCTGCAAAGGAAGAGAAGCAAAAATCCCTGAGTGCTATTTAATTTCCTCTTGGCTGTCAAAATGCCCTGCAGCTTTATGTCCTTCACTGTCCCTATTACAAATAGCCTGTTGTACAATGCTGTTTTACTTGAAAATTCTTTGGTGCTATTCTAATGTAGGAAGAGCTTGGAAGCTTTCCCAAGTTTGGAATTCCTGAGAATAAAACTGTCAAATACAGACTGTGTGTAGTCACTAGGATTTATTAGGAGAAATTAAGAGGCTACAGCTAAGGCTAAAGTCATAGTTTGCCTTTTTTTTGCTGCCTCTCTCACTGAGTGTAATAAAGCATGACAGTGCAGCAGCTCTGTGGTCATTACACAAGCGAGGCTTTTGGATGCTGTTTGAGGGCTTAGATGGTTGGTTCAAGTGTCTGTTTCATTGCTACAGTGGGGGCAGATCAGAACTTCTATCTGCTCTATAGCCTATCATAGTAAACAGAAGCTGTTTATGTTCGTGTAATGGCCTCTGATGTGATGTCATGAGATTCACACAGCCTATGATGATGTTAGGATTCTGTACTTCTAGAGTGTTCTGCTTCAGGTTTTCAGTTTCTTGCTATTAAATGTCTACAATCAATCTATAATCCCACTTAAAAGTGTCCTTCATCCTTGTTGGAAATGAGATGGCCAAAATATTTGTTGACACTTCAGTAGTTTTAAAGGGAATAAAATTAATAAAGTTAATAGCATAAAACTGAAGTGTTAGTAAAGGATAATTTTAAGTTTGGGGTTTCTTTCAGGACAGTTAATTTGGTAATATTTTTCAAATTATATTTCAGAGAGCCTTTTCAATGGATGACCGCATTGCTTGGACACACATTACAATTCCTGAGTCTCTGAAACAAGGAAATGTGGAGGATGAATGGTACAGCTTGAGTGGAAGGCAAGGTGATGACAAGGAAGGAATGATTAATCTGGTTATGTCATACACGGTAAGCAGGGTTTGGGGTGGGAAGGGAAAGAAGCTTCTTAAGTAGTGGGAGGGAGATATTTTTGACTGAAGTAGATCTCTTGTACCATACTGGGTGTTTGTGTGTGTTGGCATTTAAAATAATTATACCAAATTCTGGGAATAGCAGTCAAAAATATTTGTAAAGGCAATAAATACTTTGTGGTGAGGTGACAAATGGGCATTTATCTTGTTTTGCAATTACCAAAATTCATCTTATTCCTGTTGNAGTGTGACTGCCAGCATGGCTCCTGGATGCTCAGACAGGAGAGTTTCATTAACACTGTGTTGCTATACATATAAAAAAGAAATCCTCAGCTAAATTATCCATTGTCATTTCTATTTTAATAATAATAATTTTTAAAAAGCTTTGTGGAATCTAACAATAACTTCCACCCATCTTTAAAAATTCATGTCATTTTAAAAGCAGAATAACGGGATCTCTTCTCTGTCTTAGGTGTTTCTTGGGTAGTTTGAATGCTTTTTTAGATTACATTGTTTCTCACTTCCTTTCTTGTTCATTTGGTGCTACTGGTCATGAACTGCAGACTTACACTGGTTTGTTTAGCAGCTCCTGGAGTGTTCTCATCTGTCACCTTTATTTCGAGTAGCTGTTGGATAACATGTAGCACCTGCAGCCCTGAATGCTTCCTACTTGTGTATCATCAGAAGTTCCAAGCTGCTGTTAAGTGCACAGCTGAGAACAGATATTCTCTACTGTTTGAAATTCACATTCTGCCCCGGATCTGAACAGTTGTTTCATTGCCCTGAGGAGAAAAGAGTTTATAATTAACCTTGAAAACTGTCTCCCTTTTCATAATATTTAATATTTTCAAGGATCAAACTGAACTGAAATACAACTGAAGTAATTGTGGTAGTAAAAGGGAATGTAGTTGATTTGATATTTTGTTTAAAGCACTGTTTTACCTCAAAAATAATTGATTTAAGCTAAAAATTGCTTCAAAGAGCAGTATACTGCTTTTAAAAATAAAAACTAAGAATAAAAATCAGATTTTGTCTAATATTTAATTTATGATGAGTATGTTGTATATTCATTTCACAAGACTTGAGGCATGAAAGCTGATTAAACCTGTATTTTAAAATAATACATTTTGATAGCAACATTTCATCACTCTTGCGAAAGGTGAGTTTGACATGATGTGTTTTTATTGATTCACAGGCAAATTAATTGCCATTTGAAAGATGGTAGTTCATTTAGTTTGCCAGAGATTTTGCTTAATATAGATTAGCACTCAGCATAGTCATATTGTACTACTGAACATGGATTTACAATGTGATGACTTGTTTGCAAACATTTTAATTGCTGGCATTTTTGGGTGTTTCCTGAGTTGTTCTAATCTGTTCTAATCTCTGCTTTTTCTATCAAGTCTTTGCCAGCTGCCATGATGATGCAGCCCCAGCCAGTGGTCCTGATGCCCACTGTATATCAGCAAGGAGTTGGATATGTGCCTATAGCAGGTATGTTTTCTCTCCTTTAAGACTATGAACCTTCCAGATGAAGGGTGTTGCAGAAATAAATACCAAATTACTCTTTTGTTTTTTCAGAATGTAAAAAAAGCTATAAACAATTTTTCCTTAACCACTTTTCCCATTATATATTTTTATGAGAAGAGGAAACAAATTAAGTACAAATCTGCCTTCAGTCTTGTACCCTGTTTAATAGAGCTGCATGTGTTTGATAAAATGGATTAAAATGTCTATCAAGTTGCGACAGCTCTTTTTAAGTATTTATTGTATACTTCGATCAGGTCACTGAATAGCTGTCTAGCAGGCTGCACTCTAAGTTGTGCTTACTTAAATAGTGGCAAGCCATGTCTGAAGCTGTTTGCACTTGAGAAAGTGCCCCAAATGAGTTATGCTGTCAGAACCACAGCTTCTGTAGCCCACAACGGGATTAAATTTTCTGTGGTCTCTGAAGATGCTCTGGTGGAAAGAAACTCGCTACACAGCATGTAAAGTATTCGTAGCTCAGTGAATGAAAAATGTTAGGGAGCTCTGAGATAGCTCTTTTTGATGTATTTACATAAACTACAGCAAGTATTGTCAGTGCTTTTGGTTGGTTCAAAGAGAGTTTTGGATTTATAGAGAAAGACTTGTTAACTCATGTTTTGTAATTTTTCTGTCAAAGATGAAAAGTTTAAAGCATGTAAATAAGTTTGAATTTGTCCTGCTTAGGGAACTGATAAGTTCAGTTGAGTATGTGTTTCACTTGCAACTCTTAAAACCCTCAGTTTATTCTATGGCTAATCTGTTCAGTAGTATGTGCACTTTTCAGGGAACGTAAGAGATTAATTCACATATTTTTAACTTCTTTGTGTGCAAGTTTATGAATGAATGATAGTGTGTATGGTACATAATTGAAGTGCTAAGGGGTGACACAACAGATGCATATTTTTTTTTTCTTTCATAAGACTAGGAGGTGATTGAATTTAAAATGACTAGGAGATGATTGAATTTAAAATTCCATTCCCTGTAAAAACAAACCTCATCAACAGAAGACTGGATGTGTAAGTTAGGAATCATACCTCCTGTTCAATTTTTACAGAGGGAAGCTAGAGCAAAATATGGAAAAGTTGGGCTGCATGCTTTATTCCCTGATGAAAACATGCAGGTTGCTTCATTTTAAGTGTGTTTTTTAATCTCTGTAGCTTAAGCGTCACGTTTTAAGTCTTACCGGTGAAGTGCTTTGAACTGGAGTGTACGTTCCAAAGGGTGATTCTGTTGTGGTAAACCAGACCTTCTGTAGTGAACTTCAAGAACAGTAATCTTGTTTATAGTTAAAAGATCTGATAGAAAGTGCTAGCAGATTTCTTGAATAGATTAAAATAAGAATATTCATGTTATGAAATTTCTGTGACAGAGTATAAACAGAAGAAATGAAGCAGAGACTAGTTTCATGTATAATTGAAACTAGACATAGAACTGAACAGATAAAACTTTCAGAAGACCTTCAAACTTGCTATGCAAGTACTGTATCTTCAAATCCTGATGTTCTGTAAATTATTTATCTTGAGAATATTTTCTATTTGGACAAGTGAAAAAATAACTAATAATTTGCAAGTGATAGTAATGTCTGACATTTTAGCAGCTAAGAATTTGGGGTCTATATGGTGGAGCATTGGCCTTCTACCAAGTTCCAGCATGTTTGTTTTAATTGCTGCTATAATACTATTCTGTATTCAAAATTCTTCCAGCATCTGTGACTTGTATTTTTAAAGCATTGCGAAGTTCAACCCCTGGATTTGAACTCTTCTTTTGTTCTGGGAAAGCTTGAGTGTACTTCCTTGACTTCATAAATGCCAAACTTTTTACTAGCCACCTTTGACCTACATTTGGTATTTTTTACTCTTTTAAAATATGGCTGTGCTTTGTGTTTGCTGTTCTAGAATCTGTGTGGACATCATAAAAATTTCCAAAAGCACTGTGAGTTCTAAAGCTTTGACTTAATCACTAATCAATGACCCACTCATAATAACTAGTTGGATGTTTAGGTTTGTAGTTGGAAAGTGACATGGCTGCAGAATACTTCTGCTGTTTCATACATTTAATGGCTTAATAAAATTAATTTCAAATTATAAAAGGAAATAATAGTGCATCTTAGAAGACATTTTGGAGTTTTCTGAAATACTTTCTGTATACTGAACTAGATGCTCCTTCTGAATTCTATGAACCCAGAAAGGTGCATGCAAAATGCTGACCTTCCTTGCACAACTGAACTGTTTGCATCTTCTGGGCCCACTCTGTTTGCACATTTCCTTTGCAACGCTGTACAGTGTTTGCTCTCTCCTTTTGAGACTTCTTCAGGAAGGGTAATGGACATCAGCATGCTCCTGCTTTGCATGTTTTTAGTTCAGGTTTTTTACCTGTGCAGCTGATTTAATGTAGTCAGTAAACAAGTTCTGCTTTTCCTTCTGAAGTGTGGAAGAGTATCATTGAATAGTTTATTGTATTTGAAATGAATGGGATTCTGTTGTAGAAGACTGTCAGAATCGAAGCCTTATCTATGATGGAAGTAGAGTGGGTGGACTAAAATGCTTATCCAGACAGTTTTAACAGCTACTTGTTAACTGTCCAAAATAACTGTGCTTTAAAGAGAGATGGTTAAGTCAAATTTAAATGTGTCACAAAGGCCAAGCTGTTGCTCTGTAACAGAAGACTTGTGTTCAAAACTAACTTTGTAATTAACTAGCCTTCTAATTACTGCTGAAGCGGCTGATTACTCTCACTCCCTGTCATACAAGCTGAAGTAAACAGTAGCCACTGTGGTAAGCAGATGAACACAAGTGCTCATTTCCTCATATTTGGTTGTAGATGGAGCTGTGTTATGAAGTGGCCATAGTTTATTCTTGCACCGTGGTAAATAATTGCAGAATTTTTAAAATTGAAAATTTCTGACAACACTAGCTGTTGCTTATAAGTTATAGCTGCCATAGTTAATGTATCTATGGATTGGATATGCAAAAATTAGAACTTGTCAACCCTGTTGTTGTTGTAGAAGTTGGGTTTATCTACCACCTCTTCCTGTTTCTTTTTCTTAAGATTACTTAATTTAAACTGTAGAATATTTTAATACATTGGTGCTTTCAGTACCTTCTTGTAGTGAACAGTACCAGAGAACAGTGAGCTAAAAAATGTTCGTTCAATAAGCAAGCTATATTTCTTATAAGCTAAATATTCATGGGATAAATAGGAAACTTGCTTTTACTTATTTTCTAAACTCCCATGTTAAAAGTATGTTGAAAACCTGTGTGTTTCTGGGTCCTGTCAAAGTCAAGAATATCACTTTTCATTGAGGCAAGGTTGTGTGCGTATGTACATTGTTACTTTAGGTGTCCTTATTGAGAATGATGGGTTAGCTTGTGATGTTACTGTATTTGTTCAGAAAACCTTGAATGTATGTTGTCCTTTGTGGTCTGTGAAATAGAATCCTTGCTGCAAACACCTGGTGGCTTGCTTATTTTGGCAACATTTCTTCTGATTGTTACTTCTGCATAAACAACACGTTTAGGAAGCTTGTTCAGGGAGCTGAAGCAAATCGGTTGAGAGACTGGATCCCAGCAGCATTTAGTTTTTAAGTGTTAGCTAGTTTAGGTTTTGCCCAACTGCCTCATTTTATCCTACTTTCACCTTTGGAAGGTAAATAATTAATATCCTTTTAAAAAATAGATTAATATTTCTTTCCCATGTCTTATTCCTTTCCCCTTGTCCCTTCATTTTCACCTGTCTTTAGGGCTTGAGTACTTTGCTCTGGGTAAGTTTCCAAGCTCTTTTCGCACTCCCATCCTCATTGAGTCAAGAGTCTTTGCATGAACTCACCTAAACAGCTTTATTTGTTACAGCTGACTGTGTCACAAGGTATTGCCACTTGCTTGTCACAGTAGAACAATTCATTACATCTTCTGCAAATTATTAAAGCCTCTCTAACCTGTTGGAAAGTCTTTAAAGGCATCTGCTCAGCCTTGAGCTGTAATGGTTAAACTGCTGATAGCAGTGTTGATGAATATAATATGATGTTACGATGTTCTTCTGAAGCTTTTGTAAGTCAGTGAGTCATACTAGGTGATAGTATTGGTTTTCTGGAAGAGAAACATAATTTTTGCAGTTTGGCTACTGCAAGATTAGTGGAGAAGCAGGAAATGTCATGACTTTTGATAAATGGGAAAACAAAAATTGAGCTTTACAATGACACTGAGAAGACAACCTGCTAATTGCCTTAGTCTTAATTTCCTTAATTAATCTTCAAATAAGCTTTCTTTTTAAGAGGTGACACTTTTTTCATCAGTGCATGTTTTCCATGCACTTCTGTTTCAGATCCATGTCAAGTTAAATACCTGACTAGAACGCTAAAGGCAAAGCACGTTACAGGAAATAAATTTTCCTTCATTTTAGACTTCCTTTACTGTGACACTTTTGATTTTGAATTGTGCAAAGATGCTGTGACACCACTATCTTTGATAAAAGCATTGGTCTTCAATCGAATACATTCAGAAAATTTTAGAATGACTTCTTGTGAGATACGATGTCATTTCTTGATGCCTTGAATTTCAGAAAGATGCTGTAGATAAAACTGTTGTGGCTGTCAAAACATATTTGGTTAATTCAGAGCAGTGGAATTTTAGCATTTTCCTGTTGTTTCATACACTTAATTTTTCTAGTAGTTTACAAAGAAGCAACATTTAAAAAAATGAGATGGCGCGTATATTTTAGTAGTGAGTTTTTTCCTGGACCAAGTATCATTAAGACCTATTTTTTTTTTTTTTAGAAAAGTGTTACCAATTTCGTCATTTAAATGAAAGAATTCATGATGAGAAGGTTCCTGAGTTTACTCTGAGAGTCTATGCATGGGACAGATTGATAATGAGTTAAGAAATTAAACATACGGCACTTGACTGAAAAAATAAGATTACAAGTGTGTAATGCCTTGTATGCAGTTGGAAAAATTTACCCTGTTGATTCTGCTTTGATGCTTTCATTGCTGCTTGTAGCAATTGACTTGCTATTGTTTCATGTATTGGAATGTCACTGCTTATGCCAGCATGTTTGCCATTGCCGTTTCACTAAATTGGAAAACAGTGCTCCATTCTTCTGATTTATAACGTGTACCTAATATCTGACAGTAACACAGGAGTCCACAATTCCATTGGTAGTGGATTCTTACATTGTTTAGTTCCAGTCTTCATCTGTCAGTGATATGAAGTTTTTTTAACTTAAAGCAGCTTTTTACTAAACATTGATAATTTGGAAGCTTATTATAACTTTCTCTAATAACTGCATATATGTATCTGTTTGCTAAATTTCAGTGCATATTTCTTCGGGTTTATGCTTAAGGCTTACTTACTATTTTGTAAATCAGAAATTATGGATGCTTTTAGCCTGAGCACGGAAAAACCCAAAGTACTCTTAAATTGGTATTTGTATAGCTTGAATGTTGAGTTTCATGAAAAGTAAGCATTTATCATGGAGGTATTTATTAAAAATCTGTGATACTAACACCATTTGTGTGCACTATAGTTGTAGACAGCATAAGCTTAAACTGTAAGAGCTGAGAAAATGGGTTTTGAAAATCCTTGGTGAGAAACAGTACAGTCAAGAAATTTCTTCTGTCTTAAATTGATTATAGATATATTGGAAATGCTTTTTGAGTACTATCTGTCCAGATGTCTGGTTTCATAATTACCTATTTTTGATGAACGCAGTAAGGAAAACTGTTCTAGTCTTGATTATATTTTGGCACTGGTAAGACACTGAAATTGTGTTGTTAAGCTGTAGGATACTGTGGTACTTGAGTAAAGAGCCTCATGTTTAATTTGGATTAATACTTTAAACTGGCCTCCTGTATGGGCAGTTAATACACTGTTTAGGCTGATTGTTGGGTAATCTTTGGGTCTTGATTACTTAGTAAAAAATATTGGGAAGTTTATGTTAGAAGTAAAACACAACTTCTGTCAGGTACTTTCCAACTCAACTTTATTTTTTGAGGCCGCACATATTGTCATGCCCCTTTTAAATGCCTACATTGTTTGTAGGCAGTGTGAGGAATGAGTTGAGGTTTGTTGAAGCTCTAGAAGAGGCAGTGCAAAATGCTGCTGGGTAATTGGGTGAAGTGTATTTGCAGTGTTGGTGAGGGCTGCACAGTGGTTTGCCTCCAGGGTGTCTGATGGGCAGTGTGTCAAACACGTAGTGACGGACAGAATTCCAGGGACTGTGGTCCAAAGGCCATAAAAAGCTGTGGAGCCAAGGTTTAGGGTGGTGTAGAAAAGGTGACAGATACCTATGGTAGAGATGTGATGTAGATGGCTGGGCAGAAATATGGTTCCTGTGTACACATAACAAATTTATAAGATTATGACCCAGTATGAACCTTTTTGAGTAGATGCAGCCTGTGCGTTAGACTTAAAGCTTCTAGGTTCCTTTTTTTTTTTTCCTGCTAATAAAACTTATGATTAAAAGGAGAATTTTAAAATCAAAATCGGAGAACATAGATAAATAGGGAGGTGTTTACAAATCAGTAATGAATCCCTTCAGATAGGACAGGAGTCCAAGATGAGGAAAGAAATAGAAAAGAGTGTATCAGGTTGAAATCCTGGGTGCAGTGCTCACAGTCAAACTATATTCACTTAGAGTACCTGGTTAGCCAGAGTTGATGTTTAGCTCATCCAACCTTGAATGTGAGTTATAATGTAGTATTTTTATGCTGACAGAAAAAGCAAGTCACTGGGATGCTAAAACATTTGTACATGTTACAGTGAGTGTAGAGGTTTCTGACTAAATAGTGAGAGTGAAGAAAATCTTGAAGAGACAAGATAGGTATTGAAACTGCTCTTTGCTCTTTTTTTAGATGTTAGGTCTGTGTAGAAGTAGTATGATATAATTGCAATATTTTCAATTGCATAAGTACTTCAGTCATTACGTTAAGAGAGATGAGGCTGCAAAGAGGCACTCTTGAAAATTACATTGGTTATATGTTAGGATTTTTGAGCAGTTAGAATTCAGTAGAAGAGAAGCAGCTTCTGATCTACTCCTGAGTAACGTATGAAAGCTGGTTCTCGAAAAGAGATCTTATTTGAAGATGTATAATGGTGATTATGCAAATAGTTCATCCTTTGTTTAACTTACAGAGAAGTAATTAAGGTCATAGATATAAAGCAAACAGGCAAACCAGAAACTGTGAAAAAGAAGCTGGATGTTCAAAGAAAATGTGTGCCAAATTTAAAAAACCCAAACCCAACACTCAGAGAATCCTAAGGAGTATGAAGTAAAGCAGTCAGGTATGTTTCTGACAAAAATTGGTGGATCTCCCATATATGGGGATGCAAAAGTATTAAATTATATGTTAACTCTAAACTGGTTAGGAGGTTGCGTAACAAGGCTTTTGAAGATCAAATGTTCAAAAGAAGCAGAAATTATTTATTTTAAAGAAGCAGAAAACCTGGAATCATGTAATTAAATAAAAATAAAGATATAAGTATGTAAGGTAGTTCAGGAAAACCTAGTTGGAATGTGAGGCCATGACAGGTGAAGGAAATCTCGCTTTCAGAGGATTGGAGGATAGCAAAATGAAGTTTCTATTAAAAACGTTTTTGAGGTGGCCATTTTCTCTATTGTGTAGGATGATTAAAACTCAGGAAGACTAGAATGAACTGCTTTAAACCAGACATATAACTAGGTAAACTTTAGGAGGAAGTGACATGTTGTGTAGGAAAAGCCCGTATGTTAAAATTAATAGGTATTGGAATACATAAGAAAGAACAGTGTGGTCTGTGTCTATCACTTTCTCAGCCGCATTTGGAATATGCTACTTCCTAAGCATTCTTTCTGTCATATGATATTCTGATACAGTAAAGGTAATCTTGTGGTTTAATATCTATTTTAAAAAGCTGATGAGCAAATAAAAATAGGTGATTATTCATCTAATGAAAGGAGTTGAATCTGATGCACCTCCCTTTGTGAGGTACATCAGGTTTCTTAAAAAAGTGAGGAGACTAAAACAGTTTGTCAAAACAAAAACTCTTAGCAGTTTTCTAAGCCTCTATCTCGTAATAAAAGGGAAATGAAATTATATGTTAAGTCTGGTGTTAAACTATGTAAAGAATAATCTTAACTAATATTTGGTGACAGTTTCTCAATTTGGTCACTACTGCACATGAAGATCTTTGAATGACTGTAGACTGCTCTATAAAAATATCAGATGAATAGTCTTTGAAACAGTGCATAAATGCTTGAAAGCAGATAGAGAACTAATACTAGAATTTGTTTCTGTCTGACTGCAGGTAGTTCTCCTTGCCCTACCTTAGAAATTCTGCAGGAGAACTGCAGAAGCTAACACATAAAGGAGTGGGACTAAGATAATCAAGGATGTAAAACTACATAGAGAAATGAAATACACAATTTTCAGAAGTAATAACAAAAGGCTGTAATATGTACTATTATCTCAGTTTTGTACTTAACAGCAGGTAGTGTTTTCAGCAGTGGTTCTGTGCTTAATGATAGAAGTTCTTATGTGATGGAAAAGGGATTTTGTCTAGTAATTTATTTTAACAGGAATAGGAAAACTCATTTTCTAGAACTGTCAACTGCCAGTGCTTTATTTTACATGGATATACAAGAAGTTAATGAAAAATGACAGGTCAGATTAATTTTGTCCTTTCTGGAAGAGAGATGAGCAAAGCAGTGTCTGCCCCTAGAGGTGTTGCTCTTTTGCCATGTAGTGACTTTGCAGGCTGGATGGAACTTTAGCCAGGAAAAACATCTGCTAAAAATTGTTTATTTGTGTGGTCCAGTCTCCTAGTGGACCAAAGTACTGTGCTTTCCTTTGAATATGCTGGAGATTGCATTCATTGTCTTTCTAAATATGAGCTGTGTATATTGCTGATGTAAAACCATTCTTTTCATTAATACATTGGGAACTAAAATATGAGGTGGGGAAAACCAACCACAACTTTCTCTGATGAGCTTAGTGTTTGGTTAGTGGATTATGTGTGAACCTGTTTAATGCAGATTGTACCTAATTTTGAACAGTACCTGTTGCCATACTGTAGTTTATAACTTCTGGAATATAACCTTGGGGAGAGAACCTCTTCCAGAAGAATATTTTCCAGTTGTAACAGCGTAGGTATAATCTCTGCAATCTTTTTCCTCCTCTGGAGTGCATGTTAAAATAAATAAATGCTGAAGTTGGTGGGTTGGCACAAGTCATGAGCTGCTTTCGTCTTCAAAATCACTGGGATTTTTTTGTTGTGAGTTTGTTTGTTTGTTTGTTTGTTTTTCTTTCTCTCCCTACTCATGCATGTTTTGTGGCTTTCTTTCTTCTGTTTTTAACCTGTAGGGATGCCTGCAGTCTGTAATCCAGGCATGGTACCAGTGGCAATACCACCTCCTGCAGTCAACCCTCAGCACCTGTGTAATGAAGAGGACCTGAAATCTATCCAGGACATGTTTCCCAACATGGACAGGGAAGTAATCCGCTCAGTGCTAGAAGCTCAGAGGGGGAACAAGGATGCAGCTATCAACTCCTTACTTCAGATGGCTGAAGAGTCATAGATGCCCACTTCCTGCATAGTCCCCGTCCTCGATGCCACTTATTTTTACTTGCCAAGCCAGGGATTTAGCTAGAGGAAGAATTTCCCAACAGCTTTCTGTTAGTGCATTGTGTGTGACAAATTATGTCCCTTTTCTCCTTGGACAGTTGGATCTTCTCTTTCTTTCTCAGTCTGTACATACTCAGTTTCGCTTATGTCCTACAATAGAGCAGTAAAGCATCTTTACTATCAGCTGTGCCCTGTGTGGCTATATTCTGATGGGATGGGGAATAATGCTGCTTTGTTCCTTTCTCTCCCCCTTTTCATAAACTTGCTCTTGCAAAGTAACTCTATGCAGTACAAGATTTACTAGTGTTTGTTAGATTGGGAAAAAAAGAATCTTTCCATGGAAGGTTTGCTGTTTAAACACAACTGTTTTGTTAAAAGTATTTAGGTTTCAGCAAGCAGCCTATTTTTGCCAGAAATTAAAGGAGAGACCCTTTCTTATCCTGTGGTGTTTAGTTATTACTGTGATATATTGACACCTTTTAGATGGAAGATTTTTAATTTAGTAAGCTAAATTCTTAGGTTGTGCTGTTGGTATTTGTAATGGGCATCTTCTATTCAATCCAGTCATTGGGCACCAAAGCAATATATTTTCTGGTGTGCATTTGGGGCTTTGTTCTCCCACATACTATTATTACCAATCTGTAAAATCTTAGGAGGTAACGTTAACTCATATAGTATGTATTGCTGAAGCAGAGAATGGGACTAAGCCCTAATGTACTCCCACAGTTAATTGCACTCGAACTACTACTTCTGCATTCCCATGGCTGTTTCAAAGGATAAGTGCAGAAGGAAAGATACTTGTACCTGGAAAGTGATTGAAGCCGTAAAGAATTATTTAAGATGTTGTCTTACATTAAAAAAGCAGATATCTATGATCTGATTATAAAGCTTCTTTCTTTATACCTATGTTTCAGCTAAGTTACTGCTTTACATTAGTGGGAAAATGATTGTATTTTTCCTGTAATAAGAGGTAAGCACGGAAAGTAGCTTCAGGGTCTTAAAATGGCATTATGAATTGCTCAGTGACTTGTTAGACTACAGCTGCTGTAGTCAGTTTATTATTATTTGATGCAGATGGAAATAAAATTCTTTGTGAGAGACAATTTAACATATCTGAGTTACAGTCTGATCCTCAGAGGAGGTGTTCGTATTTATTGTTAGTGTAATTTTTTCAAGTAAGAGTTGATTTTGGAGCTGCAGAATCAAACAGTTATGCACCAGTTACACCTGTTGGATGAATTTCTGTGGTGTCTGTTTTTGTAAATTAATGCACTTTAAATAGTATGCACCAATTTATTTTTCCAGTGATGTGCAATGTTGCTGTTTTGTCTCTTTAATGTTTGATTTCAAATACTTTCTACAATAGCCATAGACCTTTATATTTTCAAGAGTTGAAATGAATGTACACTTGAAATCTAGGCTCTTGAGTGATTCATGAGAACATTAAAGCCAGGTTTGGAGTAGGGAATGATGACCCATATTCTCTTCTTCCTCATACTTTTATTTCATGTCCTATGCTTAAAATATTTTCTTTGTTATCTGATGGAAAGCTGATTTTATCCCCCGCTACATTCAAGTAGCCTTTAGGTAGCACTGGCAGTAGAGCATGGATATTTATTTTTTTTAATCATTAAAAGTAATACTGAAACTTTTAAAATACAGCACCAAAAATCATCCCAGTTTCTGACCTTTTAAAGCTGTCTTTTCATAATGTACAGTTTTAAGTTTTGTTATGAATCCCTTAACATCTTAAATTTCCCATTGAAAGCATAAGTGTCTTTAAACATCCTCCAACTGGATTTTGAATAATGAAATTCAAGGCTATAGTTCTGTGTGCTGTAGTTGTAGAATTGCCACACTTTTGTTTTCTAAATTTAAGTGGGTGTTCTTCAAGAAACTTGCCCCTTTCCTACAATCATGGTAAATTTTGTGATTGAGTAGGTGTAGAGGCATTTGGTCTTTATAGCACAGTGTTTTGTGACATCATGACCCAAAAGGATGAATGTTGGTAAGGATTTAATGCTTAGATACCTCCAGGAAGAGTCCTGTGCTCTAACTTTTACATAGATAGCATGAATTGCTAGGAATGGAACAATTCAGGGAAAATGTACATATTTGAATTTTTATATTAAAATTGTGGGATTCGTAGTGCAGCTTTTCATAAAAGCAAGTGGTCATGGTTCAACTTAATGGCTGGTAAATTGTACTGCATCCTATTACAGCTCCATTTCAAGTGTAGAACAAAACCACCTTTCAGTCCTAGCTGCTGGAAGGGGTAAGTGCAAAAGTTAAGCTAGCCAGATTTATTCATGGACTGGGCTCTCGCCCTCTGAGGGAGACTTCTGTTCTTAGATGTATTTTTAGTGCATATTTTTTTTCCTAGGCAAATGTTTTGCAAAACAGGATACAAATATGAGTTGAAAATAGGATATGTAGGAGCAGTATGGCCAGTAGGTGGACTTCATTATCTTACACTATACTTAAATATTTGTTCTGTGGAATTTTTTGTCTTTATTTACTTAGGCATTAGAGATGGAACTCTTACATCAATATGTGCTACTTTCTCATGTTAAGAAGAACAAAATCATCAGCCTACTCAGCTTTTCAGCATACATATCCTTCCAGTTAAGCAGTTTGTTGTTAGGTTGGAATTGGAAAGAGATGAAAAAAGGCAGGGAGTGTTTACTTATTTTTAGGGTCTGAGAAATAAAGGTATTGGAACTGAAAGTCTGTTTTTTTATATAAAACAAACAAATCGTCAGTCATGGTTGTAGCTTTTGAGAAAATGCTAATGGAGTAATGCTGTGTTTGATGCTGCTCCTCTGCTCAACAGCTTCCAGCAGCTTGGAGCCAAAGCCAGCTGTATAAGACAGGCATCTGCTAAAAGTTAGTGCTCTCAGTATAGTTTGAGTCCTGCCAAGAGCCTCAACTTGCTAAAGGTAGGAACATTTTTTGTCTAGCTAGATCCTTGCAACTTCTCTAATGCTCTTTGCATATGCTGATGGTACTGAATGGGTTTTTTTCCCCCCATATAAACGTTTTTGCCTGTTTGATTGATATGTAATACCGTACAGAGGATGTTTTTTGCTGTAATTATTCTGAAGACATTGTTTCTCTGTATTGAGGTCCAGTGTCCAAATGTGTTTCTTGCACTCTAAAGTACATTAACTTTTTCATTCTAATTTAATAAATGTATCATCTGAATGAAAGTGTATTATGTCTCTGTTGGAGATCACCATAATGTGAGTCTTTGTCTATAGACTGATTTAAAATTCAAGAATTAGTTACTGTCTTTTATTCAGTGTGGAACATTGGTTGGCGAATTACACTGGTTCTTAGTGTGACCGTCTGGTGGGAACAGTAACAGTAAATGCTTAAAAGTACTTGGAGAATTCCTCTGCAGGTAGGTGCCTCTTTCTGACTGTTCTAGGGGCTACTTTCTCAAGGAAATACTCTGGTGTTGCAGGTCTAGAGGACAGAAGAAGGTGGTAGTGAGACTGCACTGTTTGAAGGACAGTGTTGGAGGGTAAGAGAGGAGGGAAGAACAGTGTATGGGTATGGAGGGAACACTGCAGTGTGAAGGATGAAGGACTCTGAGAGTGGTGTCCAAGTGAAGAGTTATGAAATGGACCATGTGTGTTAGTCTAGCTACAAAAAAAGCTGGCTTTATCTGTTAATATATGATAAATTAATTTGAAAGATATGGTTTGCACATCATCTCTTTCTAGTACTGTGATGGCAAAGGTACCTGGGGCCCTCTTTCTTTCTTAACAGCATCAACATGCTCAGTGATAATTTTGATTATTAACCAGCTGCTAGTCTGAAGTATCACTGTGTTATCAAGCTAACATTTTGGGATTTACTGTCCATTCACAGTGGGCTTTTTTCCTAATCAAAAGGGTTTTTTTTTTAAAATAAATAGTAGTTGAGAGGAATCTTTCACAGCTGGTTTTTCTTAGATTTATTTCCTTAATGTATTGAGTACCTACTATGAAATAAAACTATGTTCAAATTGTGCTTTTTTCTAGCCCTCAAGTATCAGTTTCTATCCCAATTTGTCTTCAAAGGTTACAGTTTGCTTTCACATTTCTCCATTTTGCTGTGAGAGATAGGAAGAGCAAAAATCAGTTTACTTTAAAAAAATGCGGCTGCTGAAGCATCTCTTTAGCATTTTGTATTTTTATTAGCTTTTTCATTTCAGTGTTAATCAGGGATGATGTGTGGGATATAAAGAGAAATCAGTGTATTTTGAATTAAAATATTTCAGAACATCAGTATGAGCAAGGCCTCCAGGAGAAATGCAAATATGTGTTTTCTTAGAATAAGAAGGAAAAACGAAAAGTCGTATTAGCAATCTTCTCTGCAGTTTTGAGTTTTAGCTTACTGAAGACTTGAGCTTTCTCTTCTAGATCCTCAGGAAGCATAGAAACCCAAGTTAATCTGTTTTTATGCAGTAGTATATTTTACAAGTATTTTCTTTACTGTCTTGCCAAAAAGCTTAATTAATTTTGTAAGAACAAATAGACTATACTTGGGTTATACCATAACTTTTGAAGGAAAATTTGCATATAGACAGGAAAAGTGAATTTATGGAAAGCAAGTAGATTGAAAATTATCTTAGCTACATCTGTGTTTCCATGGATGAGAGAACTATGAAAGTACTACTGTTCGAAGTATTCAAAGAGTTCACTTAAAACATGTTTTTAAAACATTTCTGTGTATGAAAAATGGGTAACTTTTATAAGTTTAATGTATTTACCACTGAAAGAGAATGAAGGATGATTCAATTTATTTTAAAATTATCTCCAATTATAAAATAACCCCAGTGAATGAAAAAGTATGATTTCCATGTCTCTGCTGTCCATGTTTCTTTATGGATTATCAGGAAGTTAACACTCACAGGACAATGTTTTTCTGCTTTAAATTTGTTACTTCTGTACTAGTCATCAGTTCGATGTGGAGTATTCAAGTTGGTTTTAAGTGCTTACAGCTATTTTAAAAACTATTCGTTAAGTAGTTCTGAAAGCGTACATAAAGGGGGGAATGGTTACAAATTCCTGCCTGTCACAGCTGGGACACTGCTCTGTGACTACCCCACCTTCCCAGGTGCTCTTGCTTAATAGGTACAAGGCTCTGCAAGTGAAACCAAAGGATAAAGATGTGTTGGAAGACTCACCAAGGGGAAGTTCCCCTATGCACTGTGTTGAAACTGCTTCCAGAAAGAAAAAGAGGTGAGGTAGGTATTGACATAGGAGACCCTCCAGTGAGGGGAACAGAACATCCAATTTCCTGGCAAGCCCCACTTCTTAGGGAAGTCATTGGCTTCCCTGGGGGCTGGGTTGGAAATGTGATGGGGAAACTTTCAGCTCTGGTACAGCCCTTGGATTATTACCCCTTACTGCTTTCTCATGTAGGCGAGGATGAAGTTTGCAATATGAAGCCAAGGATGATCAGAAGGGATATCTGGGCCTTGGGGCACTTGGTTTCTATGGGATCAGGAGCATGAGTAGTGTTCTTTATCCTTCCAGTTGCAGGGAATGGTGAGGGAAGAAATAAGAAGAACCAGCAGATTGATAGTTGGTGGCAACAGCTGGGGTACACCTGTCTCAAACAGAAAAAAGGATCTTTGCACAAGGGTGCAGTGCTCATTGAAAGAGCATTAAACTGGATTGAAGGGGAAAAGGGCTAAACCCAGGCTTGCTGGACATAAGCCTGGTGGCCACATACTGGTGTTGGAAGGATGGAGTGATAGCAAGGTCCTTCACATTGCTCTGTGATGTGTGAGTATGCTGGAACACGTTTGAAATACATAGAGTACACACAGCATAAGGAACAAACTAAAGGAGCTGGAAGTGAGCAAATAAGAGGAGTTTTTTTCATCTTTGTACCTTTTATGCCAATGGGAAGAGCTGTTTGGACATGGGTGAGGGAATTTTACCTAGTCCAGGAAGAGGGCTGTATTCCCAAACACTGCTAGAGAATATACCCCTCTGAGTCAGATGACTTCCTGATACTGTTCATTGGACTCTCTGTCATTTAGGTAATGAAGACGGGTGTTGAACAGTCACCGTAATTGAAAAGTACTGAAAGTTTTATTGATCAAATAAAGCAGCTTTGTCCCTGTTTCTGAGATTTGGTCTGTTATGTCCATTATGTCTGTAAAAAGGATATGCAATAACACTTTCACTAGGATCAAGAAGTGCAATGTAACTGCAATGTTTTCTTGCTTTATTTTTTAGAGACCTCTTAATTCTTTTTTACCCTAAATATAAGTTTTGTGATAACGTATGTTTGCATATTTCTGTAAGTTACATGAGGTATTTTGCAGTCGTATGTTTTTACTCTTCAATACTGTAACATTTAAAAAAACCCAAACACTACCATTTAATTGACTTTTTCTTTATTATTATTTTTACAAGTAAGACATGAAAAAAGAATGTTAAAGAAGGAGCACAAGTTATTCTGGAGAAGACATGATTCCAGCTTCGTAGGGTCTCTGCTTTCTTTTTCCAATGATCAAATCCTTAACTGAGTTGCCATTGGGAACCAAGTGATACAGCTTGTTGCAATTGGGAGCCGTATTTTACAGATTGTTGGAATTGGGAGTCACGTGCTGCGGTGGTTTGTGAAGAGCAACCATTGACACACCGGCAGTTTTCCACATAGAGATAGTTGTAAGTTATGCTGGTTCCATTTTGGCAAGTCAGGGTCACCTCTCTTGTTTGGGTGCTGAGTTCCTGGCAGCAACCACACTTGTGTTCCATCTGGTTTGCTTCAAGAGAGTACCTGTGTTCCGCGGGGGGGAAAATGCATCTTGTTAAAAACACACAGAAAACCCCCGCAGAGATTTTTGTTTTGTGAGTCTTTGGTTTGGGTTTGGGGTTTTTTTTAAACATCCTCTTTTCCTCCTTCTTGCACACACTTATGAATGTGATTTTCATTACCTTTGTCTTCAGTAGTGAAACTGTTCTTGCTTCCATTGAATCCTATTCAATTCAGTGGAGTCATATAAACACATTAACTTTGTTGCTATTCTGTGATCATAGAATTGTGTAGGTTGGAACAGACCTTTCAGATCAATTCAAAGCATGAATCCATATGCAGTCCACCACTAAACCATGTCTCTAAGTGCCACACCTACATGTCTTTTAAATACTTTCAGGCATGGTGACTCAACAAATTCCCTGGGCAACCTCTTCCAGTTGCTTGACAGCCATTTCAGTGAAAAAATACTTTCTAATATCCAATCTAAACCCCTTGTGGTGCAACTTAAAGCCATTTCTTCTTATCCTTTCACTTGTTACCTGGGAGAAGAGATCAACCCCCACCTCACTACACCCTCCTTTCAGGCAGCTGTAGAGAGTGTGGACATCTCCCCTGAGCCTCATTTTCTCCAGGTTAAACACCTCCAACTCTCTCAGCTGCTGTTCAAGATGTGTGCTCCAGGCCTTTCCCCAGCTCTGTTGCCCTTCTCTGGACATGCTCCAGTGACTCAATGTCTTTCTTTCAGTGAGAGGCGTAGAACTGGGCACAGGACTCGAGGTGTGGCCTCACTATGGCCAAGTACATTGTCCTGGTCCAGCTGGCCACACTATTGATGATATAGGCCAGGATTTTCTTGGTCTTCTTGGCCACCTGGGCACTGCTGGCTCATGTTCAGCTGCTGTTACCAGCACCCCGAGGTTGTTTTCCACTGGGCAGCTTCCCAGCCCTTCTGCCCCAGCCTGTGGCCGTGTCTCGGGCTGTTGTGACCCAAGGGCAGGACGCAGCACTGAGCCTTATTGGACATCACACAATTATTGATAAAGATGTAAAGCAGGACTGCCTGCAGCACTGAGCCCCAGGGAACACCACTGGTGTCTGTCCCCCAGCTGGAGGTAACTCCATTCAACACCACTCTCTGGCCTGGCCATCCATCCAATTTTTTATGCAGTTCACCTGTCCAAGCTATGAGCTCCCAGCTTCTCCAGGAGAATGCTGTGGGAAATGCTGTCAAAAGCTTTACAAAAGTCTGGGTAGACAATATCCACAGCTTTTTTCTCATCCCCTAAATGGGTCACCCTATCATAAAAGGAGATCAGGTTGGCCAAGCAGCAGCTGCCTTTCCCAAACCCGTTCTGGCTGGGCCTGATCCCTGTTTGCCCTGTCTGTACTCTGTGATCACACTCAAGACAATCTGCTCCATGTCCTTCCCTGACACCAAGGTCAGGCTCGCAGGCCTGTAGTTCCCCAGATCCTCTCTCCAAACTTCATTGTAGATGAGCATCTCATTTGCTGGCCTGCAGTCAACTGGGACCTCCATGGTTAACCAGACTACTGACAAATGACTGAAAGTGGCTTTGTGAGCACTTTCTCCAGCTCCCTCAGTACCCTTGGGTGATAAATTAACTTGACAGACCAAGACAGTAGAAAGGAAGACATAGAGATGTTAAATTAATTTTTAGAACTTACATTGAGGAGCCAGGACAAGTTCCTTCACAATATGACAGCTCAACGGGTTCAGAAGACTCACAGTCAGCATGGCGGATCACAGTTTCCTTGGTGTAAGGCTTGCAGTTTTTAGCTTTATGAAAAAAGGGGAGGAGAGAAAATATACTTCAGTTCTCTAGTTCTGAACAAAAGGAATTGTAAACCAGTTTCAAAGTGCTTGATGTCTCATTACTGAGAATCTGCAGTATGTGATGAGGTGGGTACCGTGTAATGTATATGGAGTTGTCAGACTAATCTTTGATTTCAGCTGTAAAGTGCCTTTGGAAGATAATGCAGAGGCCTGAGCATTGCTGGTTTGATTTGTGGTATTCAGTATCAGGAAAAAAAGAAATTGCATTTTCTTTTGAATAAACAGTGAAGCACAGGGTCTTCTTAAATAGACTGTGAAAACAGGGTGAGTGAAGAATCCTTCCATCCACTCAAAGATAGTTACAGGTTGAATAGAATGCTCTTCAGGCAGAACACATAAACACAGCATTACTTACGTTTACATATTTTGCAGCACCCGTCAGATGTAATCTCTGCGTCGTCCTTTGAAAAGGAAAGAAGGAGGATTTGTATTAGTGCACAGATGACAATCATGAGTAAGAATATGAGTTTGCACTACTGATACTGGGCAGAAGGCTTCTCTGGGATGAACCCTGAATGAAACAATGGATGACTTACTGTCCTCACCATAGGAGTCTTGAATACCTGTAGCCTCATAAGAAGATACTATGCTTTTCTTGTTATTAATCATAGAGCAAGCCTAGTTTCATTCTTAAGACATTCTTGCAACTTCAGTGGAAGTGATTTGTTGTATTCTTCCCTGTCCCTCCTTGTTAATTTAAACTGAATTCAGTCAATGAAAAATTGATTAAAACTTACAGGATCGCACTCTCCAGGGTTGTACTCAGGGCATACTTTTTTAGTTTGGACTGCAACAAACTGATCTTCAATTTTTTCACATTTGTAATGGCTGCATTGATCGAATGGCAGGATCTCATTAACCTAAGATTTTATAAGAAAAGCAAAAGTTGGTTTTTTTCATTGTGATCAAGTATGTCTGAGCTAATTCAGTTCTCACTCCTCAAAGATTCTCCGATGCTTCTGAACTTCTTTCAAGTGGCAAAAATGAAATTCTGGAAACTAGCTAGCTTGGAAATTTAAATCCTGTCTCTGAACACTTAGACCATAAATTAGAACCCATTGCTCCATTAGCCACAAAAATCAAGAATTTGATTCCAAATAATGTTCAACTCAGAAAGCTGACACGTTGTTTTTCAGAGTAATTTCAGTGTTTTACCAGTAAGGGACATGAGTTGACTCTTAGCTTTTCTAACTTGTATGGGCTAACAGGTAGATCTGAAAATGAAAGGAATACTTACATTGAGCACGTGAACAGTGTTGTTACTGAGTTTGACTTTGCAAGCTACTTCAATACACTTCCCGCAGCACTCTCCTTCCTCAGTCATGTACTGGTAACCCTACTCGGAAAGAGATGAAGAAGAAAGTATGTTGGATCGGTGATGGAGAATTCTAGTCTTGCTGTAGCTGACTGGGCAGCCTAGAGAACCTGAGCTCACCAGTGGGCAAGACGTCTCACACTGGAGTGTTTCACAACGCATGATGTTTGCATTAGTCTCTGCATCTTTCTCAGAACTGCAGGTACATTTCTTACATGAATCGATTACTGCTGACTTTCCAACCTACAAGACAGAAGACCACAAAAAACATTGAAATGCCAACAGTTTCTATATCATATAAAGGCAGAGTTTAAAGCATTGCTGAGAACCATTAAGGTTGCTGAAATGCAAGTATGACAGTTCTCAAATTCTCTTTAAACATAGAGTTTTTTGGCTTCATGCCTTGCAGGAAAGCACATAGTAAGAGGAAACTAAATGAAGCAATGTAAAAGGGAGCAGTAAATTAATGAAATTAAATCAAGACTGCTTTGTACTGTCTAATTATTTTACCAGCTTTTCAATGCTTCATTTAAGAATATTTTTTATCTATAAGTTATGTTTAGTGGTTGTAAAACAATTATAATTTTAAAACAGGGATTAAAATAAGCCTTTACATATGCAGTTACATAAGCAGATATCTAAATTTACATATGGATTTTAGTCTTTCTGAAATGTATCCCCAAAGACTCCAGTGCTAGTATTTAAATTATTAGTTAATTACCTAAGTACCAATTTTAGCAAAAGGGTTTAGGTATCAACTAAATAAAAAATGTTAGTTTTGTTTTTTTAAGGTTCTCTGGGCTTATTTCAAAGAGCAGTTGAGTTTGGGCTATTCATCAGATTGTCTGGCAAAGTCATTAATTACAGAAGTGAGAGGAAGCTTGAAAAGAAAATACATAACTAAAAATGGTATACTCTTGTTTTATACTACTCAGTTGAGGAAGACTTCTGTGAAAAATTTGATTTTGACTTTAAAATACCCAAACAGCTTTCAATTAAGGGCTAGAGAGAAAAGCCCCCACAAACATGTACTGGGAAAAGAACTTTCTCAAAGACTTATTTTGGTAGAAAGGATGTACTTTTCACTTCCAGCAATATACTGCTATATCATTCTTACCGTGTACAATGTCCCATTAATCACACAGACATCAGGTATAGGTCCTGAAAAACAAAACAAAAAATGAAATCCAGAATAACTCAAATTGTGAGACTTCCTGAGAAGTCAAGATGTTATCAAGATATTTGTTAGTAACACAGAGAGTACAGAAAACTTGAATTCAATCCCCCTACGTGCTTAGACTTCATATGTAGCATAGCTGAATGTTTAAGTAAAGTTTCATCATTAAAATTAGCTGGAAGAGTTGGAGAGGAATGGCTTCAAACTCGAGCTATGCCTGAAAAATCCCTTTTTTGCCCTTTAAATTAGTTGTTTCCTCTTTGAACTCTAGGAGTCACAACCTTTCAGAACATGGCTTGTATGGAAGATTGACTCTGTGGGAAGTCTGTGGACACAGTATTCCTACTGTGGTAATGTAAATCTGACAAGATGGCAGAACCCATCTATGTCTTTCACAGAACTGCTTCAAACTTGCCTGTTCCTTTGTTTTGACTTTCCTCTTTCAGGCTTAATTTATGGGTACTTTTTATTCTTTTGTGCAAGTATACGTACATAAAATATATGTATATAAAAGTGTATGTTTATAAATAAATTAATATAGCTACAGGATATTTTGATTTTCATGAGTGAGAGTGTAAGTATAATTACTACTTTTCATACACTGCCAATTCAGTTACTGATTACAATTCACTTTTTACTATTGCTTCCTGTTACTTGGTCTTGTAGTTAACTGTTAAGCTTTTTAGTGGCTTATTCTTCTGTTTATGCATCTTAGTTTAGTTGCATTTAGGCTAATGTTGATGTGCTCCAATGTTCCCATGTAATAACAGGAAAAAGATGCATCAATAACATTTATAATTACAGGTACAGAGATAGTTGAGCTACATAGACTGGTGAACGTTCAAAATATTATTCTGCTCTCCCACCCATTCTCTCATCAAAGTTAAATGAAAATAACATTTTGTTAAACAAAGCTTTAATGCATATTTAGCCAAAAATCATTGTGTGTTCACTGAGACAGAACAATTTAAGAAAGATTTTGCTGTTATTGTGATACGTGAAGAACTTCCTTATATATTAACGAAGTCCAAGTGTAATTTACTGGAGTATGATGTGGTATTTATACATGTATTTTTAATACTTACGGCATTCAAATTTGGGACAACATGGGTCTTTTTGTGGTAGTACAGGCATGGAAACAAATCCTAGGTCACAAATAGTTTGCTGAGCTGTTTGGCATGGGAGTGGCTGGCATTGCACAGTAGCAGTGAGGGAGTCACAGACACACTTCTGGCATTCATTTATCCACTCTTCTCCAGGCTGAAAATATGTAAATTATTTATTCTTAAATGCTCCTTCATCCTAGTTGTTCAGTTTTAACTTAAGATATTAAGTTAACTTACTAATCTCAAAATTAGTAGAAGATTCAGATTGGAGTTGTTTTAGCACATCATTTAAGAGCAGGTATGCTCAGAACAGCCACAGAATTTTCTTGCATAAAAAGAATGGTATTTTACATTTCATGGCTAGTCTACTTATCTCTATGAAATTAAAATTTCTTTAATTAAAACCAAAAGTCTCTAATGGTCTTAATGAGCTTTTCTGCCTAGAGATTACTTGGAAGTCTGGTAATGCCAGGTTAAATAATTGTGTGCTATCAGGTCATTTGTTACATGACCAATTTTGTTATTGAGATACATAGGGGTTGATTTGAGTTGGCTGTTTGGATTGGAATCTGTTGAAAAGGACAGAAATTTGTCAGGTTTTGCAATAGTGGTGTATTAGAAAGTAGGGAGGGGAACCACCTTTCGTGCAGGATTGACATCAGTACAGTTTCTTTCTACTGAAGTTGTGAGGGGTGTTGCTGTGGTTGGTGAGGCAGCTTGTGACGTAGCTGAGGAGGCGACTGAAGGAACAGGAGTTGCCAGAGGACATGGCCCCTGGAAGGGTTCGATCTCACATTCCTTGCTACAAAGTGCATAAAAATTACAGCCAGCTCTGTCTGTTCTGTTGTATACCACTTCCCCTGTAGACGAAAATTGGAGGAGAAATTACAGGAATGAAAATACATAGGGAGAAAAATCAAGAAATTATTGTGAAAATATGAAGTGTATTCAGATATAAAAAGTTGTACATTTGGATGATTTTGAGTGGTTATCTTTAATGGAATAGAGTCTTAAGGGTTTATATTGTTTATGAAATTTTTTATAATCATAAAATAAGACACTTACCAGGAGAAAATAAAGTTTCAAACACATGACAAAAGCATGGAATTACTTTGTTGGATGTAACAGATGTGCTGGTGGAAGAACTGAAGGTTGCGGGAGTACTTGTTGTAACATAACTTGATTGTGATGTTCCAGCTGAAGCTACTGTTGAGCACAAGTAATAATTTAGTTTGCAGGTCCAGGATTTTTATCTAATAATTTTAACATATTCAAAACGTCTATTCAACATTTTGGCAAACCAAGTGAACATTTTTGTTGCATTCAAATATTTGACCTATTCCTAAGTGGAGATTGTGGAACTTCTTTCATTGTATATTGAATAACATCTGGCCTTTGGCAAATCTTCTGAGATTTACCTCTAAAGTTTTCAGAAGTTTCAATCTTCTCCATTGAAGTGAGAATTAATACTATGAAGTTAACACAGCTATCGAACATAGATACTAGTAACAAAGGGGCAGATTGATTAAGATTTGGTTTTTGTGTTTTAAGGAATATAAATGGCCAAAGATTCATACAATCACACATTGGTTTAGGGGAAGAAGCCACAGAACACAAAGATATGAATGTGTGTCTAAAGAAAAAGCTGGGTGTAAAATTTTAAGAAGTTCACAATGACGTACCTGAGCTGACAGTGATGCCAGAGAAAACTGTTGTAGCAATATTTTCTATAGTAGGAGAAAAAAATGTTGTAACAATTTCTGTAACACCTGTGGTACTTCCAGACTGAGGAAGAGTGGTAGTGAGCGCGCCTGAGGAGCCAGTGGTGGTTATTAATTTTATTTCAGGTGAGGTAGAGGAAGTGCTGGCAGTGGTAGTAATGATGGTTGTGCCTTCTCTGGCTGGGGCAGTGGTGCCAGGGACAGCTGTTTTTCCAACAGTGGTTCCTGTTTTGATTTCAGAGATTGTCGTGGGAGATGATGAAGCCTGGGTTGCCACAGTGGAGGTTTCTCCTGCAGCAGAGGTGGCTGAGGCACTTGTGGGGCTTCCAGCGGTTGTTCTGGAGGTGCTGGCAGTGCTTCTACCTGGGGTGGGCACTGTTGTTGTAGTTGGGAGTAAGATGGTTGTACCTTCAGTCTGAGGTGGAGAAGTGGTGGTGTTGGTAGCAATGCTGGTTGTGCCTTGTCTGGGTTGTACCGTGGTGCTGGGGACAGCCGTGGTGCCAGTGGTGGTTCCTATTTTAACTTCAGAGATTGTAGTTGGAGATGTTGCAGCCTGGGTTGCCACAGTGGAGGTATCTCCTGAAGCTGAGGTGGCTGAGGCTGTTGTGGTGCTTCTCTCTGTGGTCCTGGAGGTGCTGGCAGTACTGGTGGCCTCGGTGGGCACAGCTGTTGGTGGAGAAATGATGATGGTGGTACCTTCAGTCTGAGGTGGTGAGGTGCTGGTGGTGGTAGCAATATTGGTTGTGCCTTCTCTGGCTGGGGCCGTGGTGCTGGGGACAGCTGTTGTTCCAGT
>VWZS01007621.1:199835-246251 GCA_013397075.1 Rhabdornis inornatus | reverse complement strand
AAGAAAGAAAGGAAGGAACAGGATGCCATTAAAATTAAAAGGCAGGCAAAAAGTGCCATGATTAATGTCCTTAAAAACAAAGACAATCTTTAAAATATTCTTTAAAAAGTAGGTTAGACAGTGCAAAAAGAAGTCTGAATAACATGATAGTCCAAAAGTAGCATAGAGCAGCCCAACTCTGCTGTCAGGGGATAAAAATCCCTGCAGGCAACACCTCCCTCCTGGGCAGCAGTGATTTTGGGAACCTGATCCTCGGGGCTTTAGAAACTTTAGAGGCATGAGAAGCTGTGTGCGGAGGTGTGGTTTAGTAATTGCTCACCTTTTTTTTTTTTTTTGTGCAAACACAAAAGCACCGCCCAGGCTCCGGTGTGTGCTGGGAGCAGGTGTGGATGCTGCAGCGTGGGAAAGGAGGGATCAGCCCACTCTGCTCCATCCTCCAACAATATTCAGCACCTTTCTCTCACGCGTTTTTAACTTTTTTTTTTCTCCTTAGTGTTTTGACGTATGCAGTGTTTGGGCAATATTGCTGAGCTCATGGTGTGGCTCTTGGGGATGGTCCCGTGCAGGAGTTGGGCTGGATGGTCCTTGTGGATCCCTTCCAGCTCTGCAGATTCTGTGATTCTGCTTTGTTCTGGAGAGAAACAGATCCCTCGTGGCTACAGCTGAGGAGAGGCCCAGGCTCAAATACTCAGAAAGACACAAATTTGGGTCTCTCCAAGCAGCTGAACATGCTGATTACCCAACTACTGCCTTGGAGGCAGAACTCTGCCAGCTCAGCCCGGGACCACCCTTTATTTTGTATAAATAATTCAATATTCACTAGCCATGAGAGGTGCTTGAAGCTGCAGAGGCCAATGAGGAGCTGAGCAGGACCCATCTCTGAGGAGCAATGAGTTATTTGGGTACCACCATGTGAGGAATTCCAGTTCAATCCTTGGGGTGCAATGAGGAGAAAACAAACTGCAAACCAGGGCTGGTGTTATCTTGACATGAGAAATAGTAACTGAGATATGTGTGCAGGGGTGGAATAAGGAAAGTGGATTTGGAAGGACACAGTCCATTTCAAGGATCTACCATCACAAAATAAATAAATCACAGTGAAGGTAATGACAAAACTTGCAATTTAATAATAAAGAATCAATTATGAGTATAAGAAATGCACATGAAAAATAATCATTTCCTCCACATGGCAAAAATGACTGGAGTGAGATGTCTACAGCAAGAAAATTTGTACTTTCCCCAGCACACGTGGGTGGATTTTGTTGAACAGTGGAAATCCAGCTAAGCAAATAGGTGCAGAGATCTGCATTTCCCATTGCATCCTCACTTCCCATTACATCAGCAATTAATATTTTGGATCTCCTGATGATCAGAAGGCAGAATTTACAAAGATGGATTGATCAGCCATTGCAGAACCTTGGAGGGGTTGATATTAGCAGGGGCACTTTGCAGTAAAGGGGGAAAGGATTCCCAGATATAATATGGCATTCCATGAGCATGAGGGACAGCATCCTCCCAGCATTTAATGGGAATTCCTCAGGAGGGATGTTAAAAACACCAGGGGGATGTCTGAATTCCTTCTCCTGTAGCCCAGCATTCACCTGCATGGGGAAGACACGAGACTGGGCAACATCCACATCTATGGAAACTGTGATCATTTTCCTGATTTTTTACTAGTTATGATAAAAACCCTCAACAACTGCAAGAGGTAAAAATGAGTGTATTCCACAGTCATAGAAACATAGAATGGTTTGGGTTGGAAGGAACCTTAAAAATCACCCAATTCCCACTCCCAGCCATGGGCAGGGACACCTTCCACTGTCCCAGGTTGCTCCAAACTCCATCCAACCTTGAGTCCTTCCAGGGATGGGGCAGCCACAGCTTCTGTGGGCAACCTCTGCCAGGGCCTCAGCAGCCTCACAGGGAAGAATTTCTTCTTGATATTTAACCTAAACTTACTCCCTTTCAGTTTGAAGCCATTCCCCCTTGTCCGATCATTCCATACCCTTGCAAAAATTCTCTCCCCAGAGACAGCATTTTGCAGATTGGCACACTTGCAAAAAACCAGCAAAGCTGAGTGGTGGAAATCAGACAACTCCTGGTCCTAGAGAATTGCTGAAGGTTTTTGCAGAAGGTGCCTCAAAGGGCAGGAGAGAGCCTGAATAATCCGCCCCAAGAAGACTGAGGGCTGCTGCTCTCTTCTAATTTAAACTAAAAATAATGCTTCCCTTCCCAGAGTTGTCCTGCCTGAACGTGGAAGAGTCCAGAAGTGCTCTGAGCCAGCTACAGGGTGGTGATGAAGATGAGAACTTGGGCATGTCTGCTCCAGCACAGAGCAGGGAGCTGGTGCTCTTCCCCACTGAGATGGAGCCAAGCAGAGAAAGAACTGGGAACCAACAGCCCCAGGAACCAGGACTTGCACTTTGGGTGAAGCATCAGGCTCAAGTCAAAAAGTCAGCAGTTTGTACCAGGTGTAAGATTTATAAAAGCAGAAGTTCCCACAGAGCAAGAAGCTCTGTTTGTGGAGTAGGATGGGGTGAGTCCTGCTGGTTTCAGCCACTCAGATGAGACCCCACCTCCACAGTTTTGCCAACCAGATGTGGCTGAGCTTGCACAGCAAAGTCAGGCAGCAGCAAGAGGTGCTTGGAGCCATAGCCCAGCTCTGCAGCAGGTACCCTGTGGATAGCTGTGGTCTTCTACCTCTCCACTGCACCACATTCCACCACAGCCTGGCCCCAGCCTGCTCACCAACAAGGTGAAAATTGTCCAGGACAACCTGCCAGATGGACAATGGCACTGCAGAACCTCAGGGAAGCAGCCTGGAATGGCAGGAGTATACACAGAAAATGATGCCTCATTATTTAACATCAAAAATTCCTCTGAAATAATAATTTTTAACTCATTGCCAGTTAAATTAAATTCATACATGCGTGCAGTAACATTTGGGTCTGCAGGAAGAATTGTTGTTCAATTAAAAGAGAAGCCAAACACCATTAAAATAGAAATGTATACAGCAAGTACAGTGGAATTCCACCTGTTCATTCCAGATGTTTGCAGTCATTCACACATCTAAAGGCTCAGTAAATAGAGCTAATGATGCTTCAGAATATCTTAATACCAGTTCCTGCATCCCTTAAAAACAGACCTGCTCAAGCAGGGTTAGAAGAAGAGATGCTGCTAAAAACCCTGCAGGGATCACACTGCCCTTGTGGCATCCTACAGCTTGAATGGGCTTGGGGATCCAAGATTTGAGCAATTCTCCAGGGATCTGCCCTGAATTCCTGGTTTAGCAAAGGGAAAAATCTCTGGATTAAAAAGAAGAACAGAAAGTGGAGCTCAAAAAGAAAGGTGGCTCCTATGAATGGGAAGTGCAGCTCTCTGAAATATGTGCTGAGAAGCCAAATATCACTTTCTGTCTTTGCTGCTTCCTACACCAGGGGCCTGCTCCCCAAATGTGTGTCCATCCAAGGGCAGCTGCTCTCACAGCTGATTTTAAATTCCCTGGGTAGTTTGTTTATTACCACTGTTGTTCATTGCTACACTTCCTTAGCAGGGTAGCATTGCAGAGCTGGGCATCTGAACCTCTTCTTGCATGGGAATGGCTCCTGACTGTTACAGATCATGTTCTGAGCTTCCAGGGCTTGCAGAAATCCTCTCCAATTAAAGGAAAACCAGTCCAAGAAGCTGTTCTCCCAGCCTGGGGACTGATGAAGTGGGATTCCTACAGACTGGTACTCCAAATCCCCAGTCCCTTCCCATCGCACATTTTGTGCTGAAGCTTCCTTTTATGTCCTCCATGAGTTCAACATGGACATTCCCAAGTGGAAAATTACAAAACATTTAGAAAAATTGAGCATCTCTTGTGCCCCTCCCTCAAATTGGCTGAAATTTGGCCTCAGATTTTAAGACTGCAGTTGTTTGAGGGAAAAGGCACAGTTCAGCATTTTTGGGGGAACAGGACTTGTACCTGGAGTCAGAGTTTTGAAGACTCACCAAGAGGTGTCACTTCCAGAGCAAAGGACTCTCCACTTGGAAAGCCTTTCCCACTCTTCAGGTTTTGGGGAGCAGTTGAGGAGTGAATCTGAGCCAATTTAACACATTTCTCCTGGATCTCTTGCCTCCAGGATTCTAATTTGGCTCTGCAAAACCAGAATCCTTCCTGCTCCAGGCACTCCCAATGTCCTTAGACCAGCTCAGGTATTTTTGTGTCCCACATTTCTTTAGTGCATCTTGACTGTCCCTTGAAATATATCATGACCCTCAAATCCAGAGGACACCAGGATGCAGGGCCAGGAGGATTTCAAGAAGTAGCTGCCCCTCTTTATAAGGACACACAAAATACCTTCATCACTGCCTTGTGAAGAAAAAATGCAATTTTCTCACTCTGGTTTCTTGTTTGCTCCTGCCCATGGTCCTGCAAGGACAACCTGGGGCCAGACATGAAGCTCTGAGCTGGGGGGTACTTGGTGGGAGCTGCTGGGAGCACTTTGGGCAGAGCAGGCCAGAAAGAAGGAGGAGCAGGAGGTGCAGGAGGAAGAGGAGGAGGAGGAGGAAGAGGAAGGTGGAGTTTCCTTCCCTGCCTCTGCTCCTCCACACAGCTCTTCCACAGGCTGTGCACAGGGACCAGGGTTTGGGCATTAATTAATAGGATTATTTCTTGTGAATTTCTTCTTCCCCTTTGCTAGGATGGTTTCTGAGAGTGGTAGGTTGGATTTCCCTTCCTTAAAGCACCAAGGCTGCATTTGCAGGACCTGGAACGTGGCCATCACCCCATTAATACCCTCTGATATGGGGTATGTTCTCCAATTAGAAGAAACACAGCAAACTATCACCCCCCTAACCCATAAACTGAGGAACCCCCATCACCATGACACATCTCCACACCCTGGGGCTGCCCCCATGCACTGGATGCTCCCTGGGGAAAGCAGGATGGGATCCCAGAATCACACCTGGTGGGTGGTTTGTGTGCACTAATTTCCCCCCTCAAGTGGGATTTTGCCAAAACCCAAGGTTTGAAAGCCTCAGCTGTGTGGAGAAGGAGCAGCTCAAGCCAAGGAGGCACCGAGTACCTTTGCTGCTGCTCTCGTCTCAGAATCTCTTTTCTTCATTATTGTAATGCAGCCTTTCATGTGATTTCTCTATGTAACCGATAATGTTCTTGAGCTTGCATTTCACAGGAAAGGTTATTTTTGAAAAGAATAAAGAAAATCCTTATCAACCTACATGCTTGTTGTAGGAATGCCAACTCTCTTATAAGTGCAGGTCCATCCGTTCCTTTATTTTGATGTAAAAAAATCTCCTGGCCTGCAACTACAACATGTGAGGGGCATTGCAGGCAGAACTTGATCTCATCTCACTCTGAAGACAGCAGGGCCTTTCTCCCCCAGAATAAATCCCAAACAAGCCCCCCTCCTGCTCCCAGCTTAACTGGCAGCTCCAGCAACAAGAGATAAACTTCAACCTACGTTTTCTTTCCAAGCTTTGTTGTTCATTACTTTTTTTCCTCCCACACCTGCCTTGATCCCCTGCAAGAAGCAATTACCCAAATGATATTGTGGCTGGGGATAACTAAATATCCCTCCTGATACAAGGCAGTGATATCACAGTGACTTCTACAGGTCTCAGCAGATTTTGTACAGCATGCCTCAAAATAAAGGAGCCCTCCTCCGAAGCGGTCTTTGAACCTGCCCCCCGTTACAAGCACAGCTTGCAGAAAGGAAAGAGAAAATGGCAAAATCTCCAGCCTGGAGCATTTGGACTAAGTGCAAATCTCTAAGAAAGGTAAAACTCTCAGTTACTTGGCAGTTCATAAATGCTGAGGAGTCCCTGTCTTTCTTTAAGATTGTTGGAGGATGAAGAAAAGGTTCAAACTCTCAGACTTTCGTTCAGGACAGACGCCTCCCACCCACAAAAATCATATTTCTGGGACAAGTGAGCTCCCAAGCAGAAAGTATTTTTTAAATAACCCTCTATTTTCTTACATTGCCAGAGGATACAGCATCAAGTTAATCTCCAGATGAGCATGGGGAATCCAGGTGTCATTGGGCAAACACCATTCACCAGAAACTCCATGTGGTAAAGTCTACCCTGAAGGGAACTGGAGGGGATTCTAGACTCAGGGAATGTTTGGAGTTGGAAGGGACCATCCAGTTCCAAGCCCCTGCCATGGGCAGGGACTCCTTCACTGGACCAGGCTGCTCAGAGCCCCAAAGATGTAAAAAAGGGGTCTGGAGGAGGTCATCACTTATGGCTACAGGTCTGAGCTGCCAGCCCTTAGCAGAGGTAACGTGGTGAGTGGGAAAAAAGCAAAACCTGCTGAAGGGCCAAGGCATAGATTTTCTGTAATTAGCAGCTGATGCCCATTGATTTTTGAAACAGCAACTCTTTAAAATGAAACAGGTTACACAATGGTCACGGGTAATGTGCCTGAGCTCCCAGGTCTGCTCCAGTGACAGATAAAAGTGCCACCAGCACGGCACAGAGCAGCACTGATGTGTGCACCCAACGGAGCAGGGACTGCCTCTAAAACCCCTTTTACTCCAGACCAATTTGTGCAAATAAACGCCAACATTTCCAAGGCTTGATTGACTGAAGTCAGTGAGAAGGTCTCTGCTGACTCCACTGGGCTCCAGATAAGGTTCTTCAGTTCAGTAGCTTCCAAAATGCATCTGCTTTTCTGATTTTCTATTGTTTGATGCAGGTCAAAACCAAACGAGCCTTAATTAGCTTCAAACCGAGTTCCCCATGTTTTCAACATCCTGGTTTACAGTTCTGTGCTCCATTCAGGTATGCACACTGCCAATCAGCTGTGAGCCCTGGCTGCTCTTAAAATACCTGTTTGTCTCTCAGTCTCTCACTGACTACAAAACTGCATTTCTAAATTCTCACATAATCAAAGGTACACTAAAAATAGAGGAAATTCTTGCATATCAGGACGAGGAAAAAATGCACGCAACTTCTTTGCTCACTGATGCAACCAAAACACCCAGGAGTTATTATAATGTGCATTCCCCTGACAGAGACTTTTATTTCATGCAAATTACTATGATTAAGATTCGAATGCTTTTTTTCCATTTTCGCACATTACTTAATCAATGTGAAGTACTGTGTAAAAATTGCATCTCTTCATAACAGTGATTTTGACCAAGTCAAGTGTTGCTGCTAGAATCCTAATCCAGACTTGTGATTCAATTATCATTTAGAGACTTTCTAAATTCAAATTAAGTTTACCAAAAAAAAAAAAGAAAAAAAAAGAAAAAAGTTAATATCAATATGGATCATTTGTAGGTTTTATCAAAACAGCTTCCTGTTGCAAGGGAATGCAAAACATGTTGGATTCTTTCTGTTTCATTTACTTCTTTAACTAAACGTGAAAAATATACGGCACTGCATGGAATGTGAGCATTAAAATGTGTACCCTGGGACTCTTCTTGCTCATATTGCATTGTTTATATTTTATAGGCAGCCATCCTGGGAGCTTGAGGGAATATTTAAGATCTGGATGTGGGCATCTGATGGAAGCAACCACATTACCACAACTTCATGGGCTGCCTGTTCTTCAGCTGAGTCCTAGAAATTCACCTTGTAACCCAGAGTGGGTGTCTGCTTCAGTCCTCAGAGCTACAACTACCTAAAAAACCAGGTAAAATCTGTAAAAAACCTCCCTCCTCTTGGTGGTCCACATTAAAATTTAGATGGAATATGCATGTACATGATGCAAGCTGCCCATGAACTGCAATAACCTCATTATTTCCTGTGTTCTCATGCAGTCAGGTTAAATATTTCATGTTTTTTGGGGGCAATAAATTCACTGTGGGCTGCTCATGGGCGTGGAGGTCAGTGATAACCATGACTTCTTCCACCTTCATGGAATCAGGGAATGGTTTGGGTTGGAAGGAACCTTAAAGCTCATCCAGTTCCACCCCCTGCCATGGGCAGGGACACCTTCCACTATCCCAGTTTGCTCCAAGCCTCATCCAACCTGGCCTTGGACACTTCCACATATGCAATTCATGCAATTTGGCATTGAAATTACTCCCTCAAAGCCAGCAGTGCTGGTAGCAAGCACTTTTGGGAAATAAACCCCCAGCTACTCAACATAAAGAATCCAATCAGTGGAGGAGCTGCTACATCCCTTGGCCCCAGAGATAACACAAACTATTCTGGAGAGCATTAGCCTGGAATACTTAATGTAATGCCTCTAGATTTCACAGGCTAGCTAGAAAATTACATTTGCATTAATGTTTTGGCTAATTATTCTCCTACAGCCACCTAGAAAGGTTACCTGGTCTCCCAAATCTGGTATGTATCTAGTATGCTAGCAATCTCCCTTCCTTTTCATTCCTCACAGGACAGAAATTAGACATTGTCATTCCATATTATTTGCGACATGTTGACATTATAATTTAAAAGGATGCAGCAGTCCTGAACAGCTGGAGAGTAATCCTGAACAATCCTTGACAGTTTCCTTTGGAGGATGAATGCCCCTCCCTGGAGAACTGCACAGTCTCTTATTTTAAACTAACAGCTAATTTTAGACAGTTTGCCCTCTCAGAAATGCATGCCACAGAGACTTCTCTACATGGTGAACAGCAGTGACCAGAGATAAGCACCCACACAGAAAAAAAGAGAGAGCTCTGAAATAGATTTTTGCTCTTCTAAGAGACATGACTTGCTTGCTGTATTGCCTGATGGAGCCAAGGAGGGACTCTCACTGCTGAGCCAGCCCTCCCTCGTGCTGTGCTGAGCTGGAAGCTCCTTGGATCCCACACACACTTTGGGACTGCTGTGCTTTGCTGCTCCTCAGAGACTTGAGGGAATTGGTTTAAGCAGAGGGGATTTTTTCCCCCCCTCCCCACCTATCCAACAGGCTCAGCCCACTGGGATTGCAAGCCCTTGCTCCTGGAAGGGAGCAGGAAGCAAACCTGCAGCAGGGTCAGGCATTACCTCTGTCTCTCACAGGTCCTGGGTGCACGGAGGGATGGAGGCACGAGCCAGAAAACACCTTGTGGAAGGTGGAGAACAGCTTAAATGGCTTTGCCTTGTGAGTTATTGAGAGAATGGAGGAATGGGAGCTGGGGATTCTCCTCCTGCTGTGCCCATGGAGCAGAGCTCCATCTCTCCTGCCCTCCTGCAACTGTGGTGTGTCCTTGAGGACAGGTTCAGACACTCCCTGCCAATCAGTGCTTGAGTCTTTAGCCAGTAATACCTCGATTTTTTTCTTTTCATCTTTCTTTTAATTTTCTTTTCTTTGTTTTTTTTTTTTTCCCCCTCTTTTTTCCCCACCTATATCCTGACTTCACATCATCATGCTCCTGGGACGTCCCAGGAAAAGGTACAGTGCTTGCAGATCAGACATCAGCCAGGTGACCCATTTGTCAGACCTGTGGGGTATTTTGGGTTCAGCTCAAGGGTCAACAAAAACTGCTGAAGTGATTCTTGCTTTAATGTGTATGGTGTGGCCTGAAGAGGAGCAGATGTGGCTTGCAGGAGTCATAGCAAGCACAAGCAAGAAGCACAGCAGAAGTGTCTCTGCTGTCAGGGGAGCTGGAGGCACTGCCCACACAGAAGGGAGCTCTCCCAAAAAGCTGGTTCATGCTCTGCAGCTCTTTTCTCTCCTGGGTACAGCAGCAAGAGCAGAGAAGGACTGAAGGGATTAATACTTTTGTGCCATGAACTGAGGAAAAGCTCCCTCTGCTCAAATAGGCTGGGTCAGAGCTGAGTTGTGCTCAAACACATTTTCTCTAGATTTGCATCAGTGTGTCAGTCTGGTCTCTGGTGGTGGAATCCTGCTTTGCTGGGACCACTGAGAGGCTTCATGCTGGCTCTGGTGGGGCTGTGATCCAGCTTTTATCCTGTGCAAGGCTTTTTCCATGCTGCACAGCTCCTCTGGGGAGCAGTTCTGCCTTTTCTGAGCAGAAATTGCTGCTGGCTGCAGAATAAAACTGTCTGGAGTTGGGCTATGCTGGATGATGTGTCCTGTGATGTCAAGGGGAAACTCACCACTGGTTTCAAGGACAACAGCTTGAGGTCCCTTCTTCAGCTGTCTGTCATTCAGGAGTTTGCCTCATGGTTCCTACCAGTTAAACATTTCTATCAAATGAGGATAGTGCTCCAAAGAAGAAAGTCTGACAGAAAAAAAACAAAACAAAAAACCCAGAAAGATTTCCTGGTTCTTTTTTCTCTAATTAAGAATGACTCCCCTCAGCTCTCAAAAATCTAATCTGGGTGTTATACTTTGCAGGAAGAGAATACTTCCCTTGCAGAATTTAGAGCAGAAAGCTTAAAAATCCAAGGCTTGGACTGAAGTGATTTTGAAAACCATTTCGCTGTCTTTATTCTGTAGCTGAAGAAGAAAACCCTGTGAATGTAAAGAGACTGAGTGGAGTGATAAAAACCCACCTCTGCAAGGTCTCTGTGGGGAGGACTTGGTCACAAGAGTGATGCTGTTTCTGAGAAGAAACATTTGCAGGCTCCAAGCCCCCAGTAAAGCTGAGAGGTGATACCCAGCCTGGGATGGGAGATGAAGATGCTCCAGCACTTGTCTGTGGGCAGGCACTCGAGTGAACACGTAAAATGTGTGTGCCAGGGCTGAAGGGCTTGTGGGGCTCAGGTGTTTGCACCTGATAAAAGCCTGGACAAGTGTTGTGGGAGCGTGAGAGCCTGAAGAGGAGAAGTCAAGGCTCATTCTCTTTTCCTGACAGATTCATTGCCCTAAAATCCAGAATCTGAACACTATTTTTCACTGAGGACCAGGTGCACTCAGCTCAGAGGGCACCCAAAGAGCAATTCCCCTGTACATGGAAATGGAGGAGACAGCGAAGGAAATTCATTATCCTGGGCCCTTCCAAACTCATTCTCAAGCAGTTGTTAGCAATGTGAGCTCAGCCAGTTGCCTCTCCAGAAAGAATAAGATAAAATGCAATGAAATGGCTTAGCAGAGTTCTTAAACCCTGATATCCCTGTTGATTTTCCATGGAAAGCAGATAGTGATGAATAGCAACAGTGCAGTGCCCTTGGGTTGGTTTTCTTATGCTGAGATGCAGGATGTGTCTAAACAAGTCCAGCTCTACTAGAAATTGTCCTCTGGAGCACAAGTCACCCCTTGTCCACCAGAATCCCTCAGATCAGCTCCCACCCCATTATCTTCCTTTAAATATGGAATTGACACAAATCTGTTTAAAACCTTCGTTGTGTCCCAGGAGACACAGTGGGAAACCATAAGCAAACGAAGGTTTGGGTGAGCCTTGCAAACTCTGCTCTTTAAATGACCTTGAGATCCTCTCTTTGTTTCACACAGGCCTTTTCAAATCATTCCTGGGACAGCCTGGTGGGGAGAAATCAAGGGTGTTGGGTGGAAGAATGGCTCATGGGAAGCAGAAGAAAATTCCTGACTGAGAGCTCCTGAACTGTGACACCCTCAGAGGGTGTCCAGAATGTCCTGGAGATCCTCACTGATCCTCACTGATCCTCAGGAGGATCAGTGAGGATCTCCAGGACCTCATTCCATGCTCTCATCCAGTGACTGGAGGCCTCCTGGAGCTAGTGGACCCTGCTAGGAGAGCAGATTGCTGAGGTGAGGCTTGCTCGTGCTGTTTCTAATATCTGAATGTGCAATGAGAGATGTGGACAATTCTGGCCCCAAGTACCTGTCCCCAAACCAAGGCTGAGAAAGAAAAGAGGAAAGAAAGGAAGAAAGAGAGAAAGAGAAAGAGAAAGAGAAAGAGAAAGAGAAAGAGAAAGAGAAAGAGAAAGAGAAAGAGAAAGAGAAAGAGAAAGAGAAAGAGAAAGAGAAAGAGAAAGAGAAAGAGAAAGAGAAAGAGAAAGAGAAAGAGAAAGAGAAAGAGAGAGAGAAAGAGAGAGAAGAAAGAAAGAAAGAAAGAAGAAAAGAGAGAGGAAAAGAGAGAAAGGGAGAAAGAAAGGGAGAGAGAAAGAAAGAGAGGAAGAAAGGAAGGGAGAAAGGGAGAAAAAAAAACTGTATCTCCCCATAGCCTCAACTCTTCCCCAGGGATGGAGCTGTTTTTGTCTGTAAAAATGCATTCTAACATGAAGAATTGAAGATTTTGAAGAATTTGAAGAATTCCTCTCCTGACTTGCTTCATCCACTGGCAACAGAACCCATCCCTATCCAGCCAGGACAGAAAGAAAACATAAAAAAAATCCCTCCTTATTTTCTTTCCCGCTCGCACATTTTCAATCAAAATAGATTTATGCAAGCTATACTGAATGTGCCACAAATCTCTTTGCATGGTTAAAGTTGATTAATTGGGGTCGGAAGTGAAAATTAAAAAATGGCAGCAGCTCACAAAGCACAAACAGCCTCTCCCAGGCCTTGCGGATGATGGAGCACAAGCAGAGGTGCCAGAGCTGGTTCTGCCTGGAGGAGAACCGCCTCCTTCACCTTGGGTTAAACACTCAAGAGCAAAGCTGGGGTTTGGGGGGAGGAGGCTGGCCTCAAAATAATGTGTGCATAATCCTCAAGATAATCAATTTCTTACAGATGTTTTGTAAACTTCCGTGTTGGAGAGCGCAAGCCATAGTACTTTCTAAATCCCTGGGGGTTGTACTTGATATCCATTTGTTATTTCCTAATGCTATTCAATCTTTTTTTTCCCCCCTGTTTGTTTTTTTTTTCCCTTTTCCCTTTTCTGAAGCTTGCAGCCATAAGCCTGAGCCTCACGTCGGCGTCGCCGCCGTTCCGCGGTGAACTTTGCGCGCGTTTCCACATCCCTTTCCTCACTCCCCCGGTAAAAGCATTATCAGGGAAATTCAAAAGCAAGCAGAAAACTGGCATAGCTAATTTAGGCTAATTAGTATGGCAGAAGCTGAGTCTTCTGCTTCAGAGGTTCCCATGCCCTCCCATGTCTCCACCTGATCGCCTTGTCCAGCAGCAAACCCAGGAGGCAGCTCCAATTATATCATAACCTCTTCAAACACCAAGCCACTCAAGCTAATTTTATCCTATTAAACAGACTGAAGGATTCAGAAGAAAGGTTCTCCCCCAAAAGCTTCAATTACCAGTGTCCCTGATTATCATCTTTACAATCCTATATGCTACAGTTAAATACTTTTTTGCTTAGTGTTGCTTTCTTGATTTAGATGAAAAGCGAGTATTAAGAGCATGTCTTTTCAACTCAAGCAAGTGACATTCATAAAAAAAGGGGAAAAAAAAGGAGCCTCTCTTGTTATTAGTGTGTTTAATCAAAGTCAAGTTTAGAAGCATTCAAAGACAATGTAATTGGGGAGATGTAAACATCCCCTCACATCCAGTGGCATTTAAAGCAGCCACAGGTAACTGCCAGGAACAGCAGTGATGGCCAAAGGAAAAAAAAAATGTATAAAGAAAACAGCAAGATCTCCTGAGGAAAGGAAACATCGAATGGTGCTGGGATTAAATCCCATGTCACTAATCAGCAGTAAAGAGAGAAAACAGCCCCCAAGGTGCTGGGCTGGTTCATCCCTGAGCCCACAGTCCCACCCAGCTGGGTCACAGATGTGCCCCAGCCCTGAGGGTGGCCTCAAGTCCTCACTCTCCATCCCTGGGGGTCCCCTTCTCTGAGGGCCAGGAGCTCACTGCAGAACCGCTCCCCATTTTCCTGCTGAGTGCCTCCTCCCAGGGGGCTGCAGCCTTGGCTGCTCGCTCCTGGTGCTGCTACAATTCAAATAATCCAGGCTATTATTTTTAACTACAGAGGGAAAAATGAAAAAAAAAAATAAATATATATATATGTCACCTGAGCATCAAATTAACCCTCTCCCAAACACTGAGCCTGGGGGGAATTTGGTACCTGCAGTACCTGTCAGGACAGCATTTATATGGAAACATCACGAGGATATTTATCACCTGGGAACTCCAGCAGCACAAATCATAACAAAAAAAATCTAGCTTTTTTAGAAAGGAACTTATTCTTCACCTTCTCCAAGGAGACTAATTTTGCTTATTCCTCTTCTTCCACTGACAGTAATTGTTTCAAACACACTCACAGCTTAATATCCTTGTTTTCTTTTGGGTCATCCCATCTTGTTAGCTCCCAGTCAATCAGAGCTGGAGGTATTTGGGGATTGGATTTCACTGCTCATCTACTCCTCCTTGCAGTTGAAAATGAGCATTTTTCTTTACCTCTAGAAACAAACAAACAAGCAAACAAACAATTTCTGTCGTTTAACAGAAACTGAATGCGTTTCGCCCAATTGCCCACACTTTGGGTGATAGGGAGGTGCTATTGTCTTCGGACAATGATTCTCATGCAAATGAAACAACAGCTAAACAAGAACCCTCCCTATCTCTGTTTGGGCCAATTTTCTTTGCGTTTCAGCAGAGCTTAATCTGTTGGCAGAAGTGTTTAGGCCCATTAACAGCTAAAGTCACAGAGTCCACAACTCACCCTGCTGACAGTAAACACGGAATTTGAGGAATGGCCTTTAAACAATGGCTAAGCCACAAACCATTTTGTCATCAAATACTGTGAAAGGCATATAGGCTGATGATTTTCTTCCTTGGGTTACAGCGATTTGAAAGCCTGGCTTCCCTCCCCCGAGTGCCCAGCACCCTCCAGGCTTGAGTTACAGCTGTTTTATTTGCCTTTATTTTGGGATGGGTGTTGCAGGTGTGCTGCCCACGAACTACTCATCCCAGGGCTTCATATTATTTATTTGTGTTGACTGCCTTGGAGGTCACCCTGTGCTCGCCACTGGCCAAAGGCAGGACAGCACCACGCTCTGTGTCCTTCAGGGCACATTCCTGGGTTTAATTGTGTCCAGGGAATCCTGTGCCCAGATCCTAAAAACTCCCCATTGCTGAGGAGCTTTAAGATCCTTTCCAACCCAAACCGTTCTATGATTCTGTTCCTGTGGAAAAGATAAAATTTATCAAGGTGGGAGAGAAATGCATGGTAATTTCTAAATAATGCATTGTTAAATAAACCCCATAAGGCTTGAATCCTGGCAGCTGGGATGATGATGGGGATGGGGATAAGGATCCTGGGGCTTCTCACCTGTGGATCCCAGAAACCTGGGTTTTTGAGCTTTCTGTGCTTTCTGGCACTGACCCCCTGGAGAACACTGCTTCTGACCTGAACCCTTGGAGAAGGCTCCAAATTTGAGTGATGGAGTTAAAGCCACAGATATGTAGTTAAATACAAGTGTGTGATTTCACATGGTGAAGGGTTTTAAATTTGAGGTTTTTATAATACAGTAATAGATATGGGACAAGATGGAGGATTTTGGATGGTGTCTCAGTGCTCATCTTCCTTCTTCTTCATGGTTTCAGGTAGTAGTTTCTGGTTGGTCAGTCAGTGCTGCACTGAGGGTCATGGGAATTTTGTTATTGGGTCAAAAGGATAAATAATATAGGTGTTAATTCTCTATTGGACTGTTTAGCTTTAAGAGACCTTGTAGCCAGCTAGGTTCACCTCCCTTTTGCTCACTTCTTTAGCTGGTAGCTAAAGTGCTGCTGAACTTTCTGTACTTTTAACAAGATTTAATAAACAACCAAGCCCAAACATAAGAAAATTCATCTCTATGTTTTACATGAGAAAATTCATCTCTATGTTTTTTAATCCTGGCTCTGAGTGAAGACAGAAGAAACTTCAGACAAGCCATTAATTAAGTGGTTCAAAATATGACCCTGTTACACTCACCTGTGTTTCCCAGTTTCCCTGCTGGGCAGTGCTGAAGGAAACCACTTTGAACCCCACTGCCTGAATGGCACCTGAGTTTATTTCCTTTGCCTGGGGAAAGAAGCACCAAGTGATGGCAGATGGCTGCAACCCAAAAGACCTTTTCCGAACTTTCCTGGGGTTGTTTGGAAAATACACCTCTGGAAACTCACGGTGCCAACCCCGTCTGCCTCCCACGCACTTTTCTGGTTTCTTTCCAGGACAAACCAAAAGAACAGGGAAGGGAAGAGAGGAATGAGGAACAGGGCAGGTATGGAATGTTCTAACTGCACACCCAGGAATCCCATGCTTTGGTTTGTTCAGGCAGCATTCAAACTATGTTGCATCCACCACTGCCATGAGGAATCCTCATCAGTGTTACCAGGGAATGAGATAGAAGAAAGGAAAGAAAAAAATGAGGAGTGGGGGAGAGTTAGCTGTGCCTGGAACACAGTGTTATGTACCAGCATAGAGATCTCTCCATCATTCCACAGCTCTGGAATGGACATTTCCCTCCTCCACCTCTGCCATTCATTGCCATGAAGGGCAGGTGGAAACACGAGGTTATTTTAGTATGGTGACTTCTGAGCAACACTTCGGCAATTCCTTGCCCCAACCTTGGTATAGATTGGTCCAAAGCAACCAAAACACATTTTTTTTCCTCCCCAGTTATTTAGTTCTGCAGCAGACAAGATTCTGGGGTTTGTTGAAATGTGAGTGAAATGAAATAAAATGAAGTGAAAAATTTAGTAACATAAAATTAACTTTAAACAAAAAAAAGTAAAACTAAGAAGGCTTGTGGCCAAACTTTTCTGCCCTTTTAGTTTTTTAAAGAAGTGCTACAGCACTTCATGGAAGTTTTTTAAAATGAAAAGCTATCAGTCAGTCAATTAAACCATGTTACTCCTTAATGCCAGATTTGTTTCATTTATATCTTTAGATCACCACGGTTACAGTGACACTGTTGCCAACTGCTAATTAAATGTGGGAGGAAAGGTTTGTAGGCTTTTTTTTTTTACAGATGGCAATTGGGAACAACTCTGGTGCTGCCAGTACCAAGCTATAGGGGTGAGACCAGAAATTGATTTTTTTCCACAGATCCATCTGTACGATTTTAAGTGATGTGTTTCCAAACAGCCACACCTGTGTGAGGAGGTGGCTGCTGGGTTTGGTGTTTGCTGGTGGCACGAAAACACATCCCAGCTCCTGGTGTGGTGCCACTATCCCACCTTCCAGCCCCTCATACAAGCATTTAACTGCAGCTCCAGCTTTCCCCTGACTCCACATTCAAGCTGATGTGAACAGATGGAGAGGCTGGGCATGAATTATATGAATGAGAGTTGGAAGCACAAGGAAAGGATGAAAACTAAGAGTTTAGCACGGAGCAGACATCTTTATCAGCAGCACCAGGACCATAGGGATGAATTTTGCCAGAAGAATGGGACAGCAGCACTCCACAAAGTTCACTTTTTACTGGGCTGAAAGCTCTTTTCTCTATTTTTAATGTACTACAGAGCCCTTATAATTCCCAAAATACCAACCAGAAACACTCCTTGGTAACAAAGTGGAGTTTATGCAGCAAGCAAGCCTTTCGATCTACAAGGCAGCATCAAAGAGGGGATCTGATGAAATTTTAAAAAGGAACAAGCCATAAAACTCAGATCAAAGACTCTGAATCGTTTTGCTTATTTCTGACAGACCTGAACATTTCTTGGGAGAGTTTCTTCTAAAAGGAAGAAATAAATCACCCTCTTAAAGCCACAGCAGGACACTCCCCCATACATATACATAAATATACACACACACGCTTATGTATACAAATAAAATGCCCACAGTAAATCAGTTTGCAAGATTTGATTCTGCAAGACCTTGCTCAGGATGTCCGGATGGGGAGGAGATCCCAGGAGTGTGGTGGCAGAGGAGCCCAGGCTGAGCTGGCCAGAATGAAGGGGCACAGCTGTCACATCTGGCTTAGCAAGACATTTATAAATTACTGATTTTTGGAGTGTACAGCAGAGATGTTGAATGAATCATGGAATTTAATTTACTAGAATTATCAGACACAGACAAGAAAAATCTGACTTGTATTGAGCGTGCAAGGACATAACAACTAATTTGGAAGTTTTCACTCCCCTTTTAGGAATTCAAAAGATGTCACAGCTTCCCTTTTTTTAGGGGAATAGATTGAAGCTGGATATTTTGCTGGGAAAGTATTTCTTCTTCTGGGTTTTATCAGAAGTGATGATGATCTTGGTGTTCACAGCTTAGACCCAGCTAATCAGAACTCGCCATCAGAGACATCACACCGTGTTTCTGCCTGCAGGTGAAGTCAGAATTAATACACCTGAGTGATGCTTTGGTGGGCACCACAACCTTCTGACCATGGACAAGGTTCTCTGCTGTGAAGTGAGACAGAGATGGGCTCAAACCTCACCTCTTCATGGACAGGGTGGCATCCCAAAATGGGATTTCAGCCAAATTCTCAGGGGTGCTGGGAGCTCCTTTGGAGTTGCCTAAACCCAGCCACTCAAAGTTTGTAAACCCAAACTTTCACCCCAAATGTCAGCATGGCATGAATCAAGCAATGAAAGTTAATCTGCATCATTAAATCTGTCAGAGCAGCAGGTTATTAAAATTATCACCATTCACTCTTGGAAATGGGAACAAAAAATGATGCCCTGGCTTTCTGAGCCTGTTTGTCTTGTTTTCCCACACTGCTCATGAATTACTCCAGTATATTACAATGTCCTCTATCCATCTTCATTAGCATTGTGAGCAAATTGTATTGGGCTGTAATGCACCGTTTTTTATTCTTTTTTTTTTTTTGGTATTGTACAAACATACACGGTGTACAGAAAATGGGCAATTTAATATGAAAAGAATATTGTGCCTCAGAATTTTTATTTTCTAAACAGTCATTTCAGTTGGGAATTATTGCACGATTTGTGCATAATTTCTCATGGATAGTTATTTAAATATAAATAGGGAAAATATGTAAGTCCATATGGCGGCTATCTACCCTTTCTTGATGCCTCTCCATATTTTTAATAGTGCAATAAACAAAAGATAAAAACATCTCTAAGCCACACACTAGTCAAAAGAAGATAATTGTGCCTCTATGTGTTTATTGTAATTTGAATGTGCTTCAATTAACTTTCCTCAATATTTCCCAGTTCTTTTAAAAGAAACTTAAATTGGTTTTTTATTTTGTGAAATTTGTTTTCTGTGCAATAAGGAAAAAAAAGAAAACCACAGTGCCTTTGTTTACTTCATTATGGATACATCCTATGCAGGAGTAAAGCTCAAACTCTTTATTCCCAACAATCTTTTTTTTTTCCATTCTCACATGCTTCTTATCATACTTTAAGTAAAAATATCAATATATTCTAGTGTTCCCGAGGAAGAGGCAACTAATCATCACTCAATATATCACATATCAAAGTGTGGTAAAACATGAAAATGGCAGAAAAGCAAACTCTTGCACTTTTGCACTGCAGTCACTTCTAAAAGATGAGAATTTATTACCCTTTCCTCCTCTAAATCATCAGGGCCACCAGAACAGAGAGAATGTATCTGGAATGCTTGTTGTAATTAACCTTGAGGCTTTTATTTAAACAAGGTCAAACATTTTAACAGCTTTATAAATCAAGGTTGGGTCCGCGTGGCTCTATAGCATCAGGCTAATGACAAAATGCACACGGAATACTTATTAAACAGCATTTATTTACAGAAAAAAAAATATCCTGCAGGCTTCAGGGAGACACACCCACAGGCAGAGCCAGCACTGAGGATGGATATCCAAACGCCCCAAGGTGATCTCTGGAATGCTGGAATGTGCTTTTTTTAGCTGCTACCAGGGAGCCCAGCCCCAGGTATGGGCAAATTAGGTCACCTGCAAATGAAGTGCATTTTAAATGTGATTGCAAAATTACAGGAGGTAGATTGCAAACATCCCAATGTCTGCTGTCCTTAATGTTGTCTGATTTTTATTTACTCTTTCTCCTGTGTCAGCCAGGTTTTACTGGAAGGAGAAGGAAGGAGGACATGTGAGTTGAGTAAAATGAACCACTGCCTCATAGGGAATGTAAATCAGTCTCTAAAATTAACACCTTTGGATTCCTCCAGCCATTCTAGGTTATCTCCTCCCTATTAATAAAAACTGGCCTTTATGAGTAATTTTTTTCAGCACGGGGAACATCAATATTTCTATTTTACACTGTAAATAAACACCAGCTTTCAAGTGACCCCTGTTCATAATTTCACACTCTATTCAGTGTCAATGTGAAGGATATCACAAGTCACAGTGCCTGACACAGTTCCTTTACCTGGTGCTCCTCTCCACAGGCATCCCTTACCAAAAATCCTCTCTGAAATCAAGGAGGTCCATATGGACAACACACCTATCAGTGTGACCCTCCCAGTTGTAAAATATCCAGCACCATTTCCCTAAATGTAATTTCTTGGTAATTGCTCCTCAAACACTTCTTGGCTGGGAAATGATTTTTCTTATCCCCATGGTGTATGAATTACCCAGACACCACTCCATGCTCGCTCTCCTGAAATTCACATCTGGTTTGCCACAAGCAGCTCCCACTATGAGCTCTGAAAACATTGCTGCTGCTGAGACTGGGACCTCCTCCTAAACCCAAACCTCATCCCTGCCACCTGGCCACGGAATATTCTGTCACAGAATCATAGAAGCACAGGATGGTTCGGGTTAGAAGGGACCTTAAAGATCATCTCATTCCAACCCCCAGCCGAAATCACATCCCACCAACTGTGGGGAGAGGTGAAGACAGAAACACTTTCCAGCATCTGCATTCATCATTGTAATTGACTTCTCCTTTCATTTGCTCCCCTCCTTTGCCCTCCAATACTGAGCATTCTCACCGCCGTAGAAACCCCTAGGAAAAAAAACAAACAACACAACAAAAAACACAACAAAACAATAAAAACCAATAAACAACAGTTGTGCTAAACAAGATTTTTATGTGTGGGTGTCTAAGCATCCGCGTGAAGCAAATTTCTCCCCTCTTCTCATCAAAAAGGGAACGAGACCATGTGAGTGATGTGACCAATTACCACCAAGCACCCCAGAGCAGCTTCTGAATATTCACGTCCAATTGCTGTTTGGTGGAACAATTGGTTTGAACACTTTGAAAAGGCAATGATGTCAAATGTGCGGCGTGATTAAACGCAGCGGAATTACCAGCCGTTCGCCTGAAAGAGAAGCTCTGTTTCCTTCCCAGGGTAATTCTCCTCTCGAATTTTGCTCTGACAGGAGCAGGGAACACCCAGCTCTGCCAGGTGCAGCTGAGTTTTGGAGGCAGCACGGACCGGGATGTGCATGGGAGCTTTGCTGAGGATGCACCAAGCTCCTCCTCACCCTCATCTTCCTCCAGAGCCACACTGTGTTCTGGGGGTGTGTGCTGGGCTTTGCACCACTTATTAGTGGTTTGTCATCGGTCTCATCTGTTTTCTCTCAGAGCCAGGATTATTAGAAAGGTGATTGAGACAATTTTCATGTTTGGGCTTGGATGTTTATTGTATCTTATCAGAAATTACAGAAAGTGTAACAGCACCTCAAGCTCCTTGCTAGAAGTAGGAAAAATGGCTCCAGCTGAGCCTGCTTCAAGGCCTTTTAAAGTTAAACAAACCAATAAAAGTTTAACACCTACATTATTTATCCTTTTGACCCAATAATAGATTCCCATGACCCTTAGAGTGACATTTGACTGATCAACCAAAGACAACTACCTGAGTTTCATGAAGAAGAAGGAAGAAGATGAACAAAGAGAAAGACACCCCCCAAAATTCTCCATCTTGTCCCATAACCACCACTATACTATAAAAACCTCAAATTTAAAACCCATCACCCAGTGAAAGTACACACATCTAACCCACTACACATTTGTGATTTCTAATTCATTATTCATATTTCCAAGCCTTCTCCAAGGTTTCAGGTCCAGAGCAGTGTTTTCCAAGGGGCCTGTGCCTGGAAGCACATAAAGCTCAAAAACTCCAGATTCCTGAGATCCAACACCACACCTCCACCCCTGCCAGAGCAAGGCAGAGGTGAATTTTGCGAGCACACCTTGATGCAAATGTGATTACAAACGAAGATTTTCAGGGCCAAGTGTCTGTGGGTTGATTTGTGCAGAGAACCAGCAAAGGCTACGTGTGCTCCATCAATGCCACCCACATTTGGGAGTTTCCTGTACAGGCAAGGAACACCCTAAACACTCAGTCCTTCTGTTTGCTTCATGCCTGTTTCTGTCATCACTGAAAATGGCCTATAATTATAAAAAATATATCCAAAAAATGCTTATACAACGTATCATACTTCAGTTCTGTGACTGACTCATACACATCCAAGCATTTCTTGTGCAGTGTATGCTTCCCAGATGGCAGAAGGAAGCTGGGAGCATCCGTGAGGAGGAAAAAGGTAATGCAGATCCTGCAGGATCACATCTTCTACTGAGCCCTTGTTGGGGAGAGGGCCACAGGAGCCCAGCTCCAGCTGCTCAGTTCTGGGCCCACCTCTGGAATCAATTTCTCTCCTCCTGGCCCCTCTTTGGGGAAGGTGATTCACATTATTGTTAAAAAAAAAAAAATAAATTTCTTCTTAACAAGCTACTGCCACACATTTTGTGAATGTGCAAAAGGCTTCTTGATGCAGAAGGCTAAAATGATGAAATAGCCTTTATAAAACCCCTCCCTGAAACTAGAGAACTTTTTCTTTTCCATCCTTTCTTCTTGTTTCCTACCCAGAGATCTGAGCTAATTTTCCTTATCCATAGGCTCCCCCATGCCCTAAAAAAAAAAAGAAAAGGGGGGGGTGGGGGGGGAAGACTGTATTCACTAATTATACATCCTGAAAAGAATTTGGTTCAGTGTAAGATGATCCTAGTGATATGCTAATCCTTTTTTCTGCTTGGTGCAGCCTGAAGCCTGTGTCTAACATTTTTTTCAACTGTATGACAATAAAAGTTGTGGCAACAAAAGGAATAAATGGGCAGCTAAAGAAGGTATAGCTGAAACACATGGCAGACCAGTTCTCTCCTCTCCTTCTGGCTGCTCTTTTGTAGGCTCTGGTTTGGTATCCTCAAGTCAATAGCCGAAAGCCAGCCACCTTAGCAACTTAGTATGACACCCAAGCCCTCTCTCTTTACATTCATGAATAGTCAGCAAGCAGCAGACAAAATAGAACTAATCTTTTTTGACAGAATTGTTCAATTTTAGAGGAAAGGCTTTTGAGGCACCTTCCATACACTTGCAGAATATGAGACAACAATGGCCACCACCACATTTTTGACAAAAGGACGACCAGGGGTGTGAGTGCGCACACGCACCACGGCCGTCAACAGAAAATATTGCAGCCAAGTTCAAGCCACTGCAGGATGTGCCCATTGTTAGGGGGAAGGCTGGCAGGCAAGAAAATAAATATTTTTTTTTTTTTAGAAAAAAACCCTCTATTGTTTTACTGCTGATTATTAAACATACGCATCCCGATAATGTGTGATTAGGGTTATTTGCCTTGATTAGCCCAAGTTAAGAGAGCTGATTAATATCCACTCTATAATTTTCTGTCATAGGCTGATAACTTCATTTTTTTTTTTTTTTTTTTTCTCTTTGGACCAATGAATCTTACTGCAAAATGCATTCAGTGCTGCACGTTCTCGCCTGCATTTAAAAGCTGGTTTTGCCATTTCAGAATCCTGCAGCACAGCAGCCACTCACAAGTCCAGTGTGTGCAGGGAAGGGCATTGCTGCTTTTCCCTTCTCTCCCCTCCATTTAATGCAAGCATATCTCTATCTCTGAAGACAGAAAGCAGGGAAGAAATAATAATAATAGTAATAGTAATAATAGTAATAGTAATAGTAGTAATAATAATAATAATAATAAAATAATAGTAATAGTAATAATAGTAATAGTAATAGTAGTAATAATAATAATAATAATAATAATAATAATAACAATAATAATAATAATGCACCCAATCTATGGGCAAAACCAGAAGTTAGCAACATGGTCCATGCAGCTGCAACACTGCATTTAAAATTCAGTTTACTCCTAGGAAGAGGGCTAATCCTGCCCCTGTAATTCCCTACAGCCAAAATGTACCCCCCTCCCTGAGTGACAGTGCAATGCAAAGACACTCGCACGCTTATCTTCCCCAACCAGATGGCCGACTTGGATCAATGCACACACGCCACGATCAATGGGAGCGATAAAGAATTAGGAAAACAGTGGTACATGCTCCCAGAAAGCTTGTACACTGCATAATTATTTTATGATTCTACACATGGCTACATGTGATACTGGAGTCAAGAAGGAAAAGGATAATTAGAGAGGCAGAAAGCGCCCGTACTGCACTGCACACTTTGTCAGTCAGCAGTTCCCACTCGGCTCAACTCACCGCCCTTATCTCCTCTCCTGCCCCCTTGCAAACGAATTTAGGGAATATGTAAAATATTAGGGGGAGGCGGCTTCTGGGTTACCGGGATGGGATACGGGAGATTATCGTGTCCTGTGATACGACAGCAAAAAGTTTTTTGTGCCAGGGGTGGGGCGGGACTGTGCGAGCATCCTTCGGGGAGCGCATCCCGGGGGCGGCATCCTGGGGCACCCCGAACCCTTCCGGGGCTTTGTTGAGAGAGGGAAGCGTCCCCATCCAGTCAATAAAATACGGCTGCGCTGTTACACTCTGGGTTTGGGGTTTTTTTCCCCCTCCTTCCCTCCCAGCAGCGATTTGGTGATTGGTTCCTTGCATCCAGCCCGTTTTGCCACCGCGCTGGAGGGGAGGGGGCAGGAAAGAGCTGCCCCTCCCGCACTGATGGAACAGCACAGAATAAATACCAAAGCTGGATGGTCAGCACGGCGAATCTGGGCGGCAGAGAGCACATGACGGAGACGACGGAGCAGAACAATGCCAGGCGGAGCGCTGCCCTCGGTGGCAAGGCGGGCACTGAGGGAGCGCTGAGCGCTCCGAAAAAACATCTCATCACCGCCTGATGCCACCGAGCCATCCCCGCGTCCTTGTCCTGCCTGCACCAGTGCAACACCACCCTCTGATTGCTGCTGGGAACGCGGGGGGGACAAGGAGATGGAGGCACCTCCTCTCTGCCAGTGCCACACGGGCAGGACCTTCCTGCAGGGCATCAGGTGGTGGCACCTGGGCTGGTGGCATGGGGAGACAGGGCTAGGAAATTCCCAAAATGGACTGTGGAGGGTTCAGCCACCAACCAGCCAAGGAGGAGGGGGTGTGGCAGAGAGCTGGAGCTCCGGGTGGAATGGGAGAGTCACACTGTCCCTTCTGCAGCTGCTTTTTCTGCAGAGGTGTCACCTTTGGACACCACGGTCCAGAGATACCTGCCCAGGTTCTTCTGCAGGGCTGTGGCATAGAGGTTCACCCTGCATCCCCTCATCCCTGTCCCAGCATAAAGCAGGGCCAAACAGCACTTCTCAGTAAATAAATGGACAGAACTGTGGTGGTGACATGTTTGGAAATGTCCATTTTAAACACGAGGCTTTAAAAGTGGGGTCTTTCCTGTTGACATTTGACTTGAGTCAAGACCAAATCCCAGAGCCCTTGTCCTGACATGTGGAGCAAAACATCTCTGATGTGCACTCCAAAAGCACATCTAAGTCACCCCAAAAAGCATCTGCATGTTGCTCATCTCCCACTCAAACACAGCTCACTGGACAGGGAAAGGCCCCAGACTGCAGCAGGGTCATGAGTAGAAACCACCACTGTGGACCTGTCTGTGAGGATGGACAGGTGATCAGAGACACCCCATGGGCAAAAAGTCACCCACAGAGCTGTGACTGCAGCTCCAGCCATGAACACACACTTCTGCTGGTGGCATCTCTGAGGAGGGGGATGAAGATGACACTTAAAGATTCCTGATCAAGGTGCACTCACTCAGGGGATCACCTGGATTGGGATCTGTAAATTCTGGAGGATTTATAGTCCTGGACAATTGTGCGTGGGGTTCCACCTGCTATAACCAGCCTGCTTTGCTGGGGGTGTGACCTTCACTGGTGTCACTGTCACAGCAGCATTGTTCCACCTGAGCAGGTGTACATTGATCAAAATCGTGGACAGACAGATCCCTGGAAGAGGTGGATAGTGTGTAAGTCAAGTGCCTGTTTCAACCTCTTAATCAAAATGTGTTTATGAAAAAAAATACAACTTTTTGGACAGATACGAAATTTTAGTAGGTGCTTCTGTTTCTTTTGATACTTTACAGCTACATATGGAAAACCCCTATATTTCCTTTCTTTTAAAATTGCCATTTTTGGGTTAAAGTTTTATTAAAGACTTACCTCAGATTGAATATTTACGCTAGAAATTTAAAAAAAACCCGTTTCAATTCTCAAAGTTCTTCCCTTTTTTTATGGTCGAATAATGATAGGCGCTTCAGATAGAAAAGGGAATTGTTTCCAAAATTTCTCATGAGAAATAATTGCCTCCACTAATCATTGTTTCCACAAAGAAAAGGTTCTTTAGTGACACAGGTTCTGCCTTTGGAGTTGGCATCATACTGGGTAACAGCATAATTAGAAACAGAGAGATGTAATAACTCTCCAGGTTGGAACTGATCTGTGCGAGATCAGTTTTGCCTCACTTGGAGATGGACTATCCATTTCTGGAGTGCAGTTTAATTACTTCTGTGGTAGCAGGTGGTAAATTCTGCATCTCCCCTGAATGGCAAAGCTCCTCTTCTCCTCAGCCCAGTTCCCTGCACCTTTGCTAGGTCCATCCTCTTCCTCGCTGGGTCTGTCTCCGTTTGGTATTTTCCTGCTGTAGCAGCTTTGATGGACAAATTCCACCATTTCTTGGGGTAAGAGAAGCTGGAGCTGCAGCCAAAGAAAGCACAATACAATTCACAACAGGATTTTTTCCAACCTTCTGTGTGCTAGTCCGTCTTTCTAACACAGAATTAAATAGCCTGACAGATGCCTTAAATTTTGGCAGCTGCTTTAGCTCCCTTAGGACAGGCAAGGATGGCTAAAAGATGTGGGACACCTTGGCCATGTCTGCTGTTTCTTGGCCAGGCTGCTGCCAGAGATTTTAAATACCACACAAATATCAAGGATTTGACTCCAGAATGGCTGGATTATCATCCTTTTTAAAACCCCTGTGTTTTTGTCCTCTGGTGAGGCCAGCCCATGCCACTCATGGTGTAATTTGAAGTTCCCTTGCCATGGCCCCTGCTCTGGATCAAGACTGGAAGTGCAAATGAGTGTCCTGTCATGAGAGAGAGTGTGAAAACCACCTGGGACCAGCCCAAAAGCAATCCCACCACAGAGCAGCTCATGAACCCACCCCTGGTGTGGATCCTCCCTGGGGTGGGAGCACATCCAGCTCCACGTGGAAAGTCCCTGGATAAGGAGCACCTCAGGGTGGCTGCTATGAAGAGTTTCATGGGAACCTGTTCCACGAAGCCTCAGAATCATAGAATCCCAGGATGGTTTGGGTTGGAAGGGAGCTTCAAGACCACCTGTTTCCAACCCCCTGCCATGGGCAGGGACACCTTCCATTATCCCAGGCTGCTCCAAGCCCTGTCCAACCTGGCCTGGAGCAATTCCAGGGACAGGGCAGCCACAGCTTCTCTGGGCACCCTGTGCCAGGGTCTCACCCTCCTCATAGGGAACAATTTCTTAACATCTCATCTAAACCTCCCCTCTGCCAGTTTAAAGTCCACCAAATAAAAGACAAATCATTAGAAGGAGAATAACTCTGCATACCAGTGCCTAGAACTCTTACAAAGGGGAGCCCAGGTACCTTTTGGTGCAGGGTGAGACATCACATTTCTGTGGGTGATAACACACAACACCGATGCTGTTCATAATGACTTACAGGAATTGCCGAAATAAATGAAAAATATCATTTACTTCTTAGCTATCAAAATCAAGTCAGACTTAAATTGTCCCGGATGCAAGTAGGCTGATAGAGAAACAAGCAAAAATTTTTTGTGTCTTTTCTATATGTTAGGGTTGAGGGGTTTTTTGGGTTTTTTTGTCTCTTGCAAAGCTAAATAGCAAATTCTCTCTCTTCTCTTCCGTTATTTCCTACTTAATTTTAGGTTCCAGTTTTGGCCTTGAACAGTAAAGCTGTTATCAGAGAGCAGTGCCTTGGACTCATGGAGGCTCTCAGAAAATATTGGCGCCATCTTCCATAAAACATTTTAAACACATGCTATTTGTTTTTAGTCTCCCTTCTGGTTTTACACCCTACAAAGAGGACATTTAATATGTACAATAGAATTAATAGGCATGCAATGTAAGCAGGACTTACATTCAAAATACACTTCCACAAAACAAAGGAGCAGCTGTGAAAATGTAGAGTCTGCTGAAAATTTTTTACTTGGGTATCACATTTGCTAAAAGATTTACTCTGCAAAGTTTTATCTAATTTCCCATTCATTCAATTAAGGAGAGAGATAAATTCCCAGATCCCAAGAGATTAGGGGAAACTATGTTTAGCTCCCCTTACCCTTCGATCCAGCCCATGTTCAGTTTCATGATTATCACTCTAAGGCTTGTGTTTACAGGCTCTGTGCTGCTGATAGAGGAGCACCTCCATCTTCCACCAAATCCAGAGGGATTTGGAAGTACCCAGGATGGCACAGACCTCTCCAGATCAGGAGGATTCAAACCACATGGGAAAAAATGCCCCATTCAGCAAGGCTAGGGCAACTTAGGATTGGGCTTTGGGCAACCTGCCCGTGGCAGGGGGTTGGAACTTTGGAACTAGATGGTCTTTAAGGTCCCTTTAAACCCAAACCGTTTTAGGATTGTACAGATCCATGAATGGTCTTTCAGTTTTTCTGGAAGGAATGGGCAAAGCTCATGGGCTACCAGAGTCAAAGAGTTGAGAGCAAGAAGAAACACCCAGCAAAATATCTTAGAAATGAATCACATGATAAAGCAGAGGAAAACAGATAAAAAATTAATCAATTTTCTGCTTATATTTGTGTCTTATATCCTTTATCAATTTGCCTAAGCAAAGACAGCGATATTTTTTGAACAAAACCAGAAACACTTACCAATATTTTGTTGAAAATCAGTCCAGAATTCTGCTTTTAATCATTGTTGTAGTTATTTCCTGGAGTCAGCTATCCATTTAAAGGTAAACTATGGATCTTGGGGGTAACAGATGGGTAGAAAGGTTGAACATGGAGACAATCATCCTGAAAACACTGAGCTCTGGAGATTCCTGGCCACTCTAATGCATCAGGAGAAGACACAGCTGAAGTGTTCCTATGTCCCACCTCTCAGTCAGTGGTTGGGAGCTGTTGGCAGCACAAACAGAGAGCTGCTCTTGCCTTACTGAATTTGGGACCTAAATACAACAATGATTCTGGGTTGCAAGAGTTTTCCCTGCTATTTGCACCTCCCATGCTTCTATGGGTAATGGGGATGGACAATTCCAGCACCCCACAGACCAAAGGGAAACTGAATTTCCTGCAGTCCTGGTAGGCAAGGTCTCCTCAGATCCTTGTGTTCCAAACACTAATGAAAAGCAGAAATGTAGAGCAGCAGCTCCTTTATGCATTCAAGGCAAAGCATTTGGCAGCAGGTCTGATGAGACCATTACCTCTCACGTTGATCTGCATTGTCTCAGGAAGTTCTTTTCATCCATTTGGTGTCCCTAAACTTCTGCTTGGATTGAAAATTCTTTGAGGATAAAAAAATCTTGTTGGTGAGGGTTTTTTTCCCTTTAAAAACACAATAATCCACGAACAGTCTGTAGCAACTGTGATATTTCCCCTCCTGCTGCTGCAACTACCACTGTAATTGGAATTGAACTTCTCTTGATACCTTGATGAAGAATTAATTTCCAAAAGCATCCTCAGCTATGGAGAAGTTTGCAGATTTGAGCCTCAGATAATAAACATGGTTATTTGACAAGCACTAATACAAAATGTTAGATCCTTCATGTTTCAAAGCAGGAAAACTTCAGGACACTAAACAGACTTTCTTGGATTTTGATGTCTGTTTGTAGAAAAATGAAGAAAACAAGGCAAATGTTGGAAAATACTAAAGACATTATTCTAAATGTTACCAGAAATTTCTGATTAAACATTTGTGAATACACTGCCTGGTTTTAATAAGCTTAAAAGCATCACCAGCAATTAACGGGCGAACCAGAATGGTGCTGCATAGTCAAGCAAGGGTAATTGTGCTCATTATATTGCCAGAGATGCAGCTGATCAAAAAGGAAAACACTGAAGTTCCTTTGCAGTCTTTAGGTGGAATCATCACTGAGTTCACAGGCATTAATCAGGCAAAGGGCTTCACAGAGGAGCTGCTCACCAACCTGTGATGCCTCACACAGCACCAGCACACAGAAGGTCTCCCACTAGATGTGAGTATCTCTTTTTCCAAGGCTGTCCCTGCTTTTTTGGCCATTTCACCAGAAATAGCCACATTTATCCCTCAAGGAGCAACACCAGCCTCTGGTCATTCTGCATTGTGGTGGGAAAATGTTGAGGGACAGGAGGGGGTGTGGAGGTGTCTGCAAATTGCTTTTTGGAGGCAAAATATCCCAGTGAATTTGCTAGGAAAGATGAATATGGTGGAACCCCATTACTACAAAAAGCTAATTATTTTTCTACAGTGACATAACTGTAGTCACCCAAGAATGTGAGAGAGGCAATGTCTACAGGCAGAGGGTAAAAGCTCAGCTGACGTAACTGGAAATAGGACAGACAAACCATTTTCACAACTAAAATTGCTGTAATTTTTCTAATCCAAAGATGGGATTCTGAAGTTTGGCTTTCCCTCTACTGCTTCTTTCCAGGATGGGACAAACTGGACCACCCTGAAAAATTGCAACATCCCTCTACAACCAAAGGTCACATGCACCCGCTCAGTGGTGACTCCATAAAGGAATTGCTGGCTTTGTTTGGGCCTTGCTCTGCATATGAACAAGCACTTCACCCATTCCCCTCAGCCCGGCCTCTCATTTCCATAATTACCTGCATTTATTGCTTACTGTGAATATGACACATTTAATGCCTCAATTTATCCAAACTGCAGCTGTGGGTGCTGTTCTGCACCTCCAGGTTTTTTTAATGGATTGGTGCTTTCTTAGCCAATGTAACCAAGCACCAGTTCCCTCCAGGGATACACAACAGCCTCTTCTCCAAGCCAGCAGACTGTTGGTTATGGCAATATCACTTAGTGATGTCTATTTTGTAATAAATGTGTGCCAATAAAATAGCTGCACCCACATTTTCAACAGAGAGACTCGTGGGCTCATATTTTACCAACTCTCAGTGCCATGTCTTTTAGAGCTCTGTTACTGAAAAACATTTTCTTTGCCTCAGAAAAAAAGGAAAGTTGCTTCTTGTGCAAAACTGACTTTTTAAAATTTATGGTGAGCCCCTTAAGTTTTTAAGATTTGTGGGGAAATATTTTGCATGAGAACCACGCATGCAAACGTGCAATGCAATTTTAAATATTTCATGAAGGTCCAGAGAGGAGACAAAAAAGGGATTGGGAGGTCCAGCACCAAACTCAATCCTGCATCTCAGCAATAATTCACCAACGTAATTCTATCAAGGACTCACATCAGCTCAGCCTGGAGAAAGAAAGTTCAAGGAACAGGCTCAGAGCCTTTAAGCACGGGTTGCTTGTCTCCAAAGTCAGCAATTAAACTCAGTTTCATGGGGGTGAGCGTGCCCTCCCCATGCCCAGCTCAGAGACCACACACGCGCCTGGTGACCCTCGGGGGGTGAAATGTGTCCAGCTCCGGCCGGGTCACTCAGAGCCAGGAGCCCTTTGAGGTTTCTGGCTCAAAGGTGCAGCCCTGTGAAACCCTCAGGGAGACAATCCTGCCCCTCCTTGGCTGTCCTGATGAAGTTGCCCCTTTTGGGGGACACCGAGCCAATTTGCACAGACCCTCGTCATTAGCATAGACCCATTTCAAGAGAGGTCTTTGAACACCAGTTGCCTCCAAATTCCATTACCTCTCTCCCTGCTGGGTTTTGTGCTTTAAGTATCAGGCAGGGGCTGGGAGAAGAAAAGAAAAAGAAAAAAACCCAGTAAGTGAAATCCTAAGCCCAAATAATTAGACGTGTTGTGGTTAGTTCTCTAAACTCTTACTTATTGCTTTTTCTCCGTTTGACAGATTATAATCTCCTTTTTTTTTTTTTTCAGACTTGACACACAGGTCAGTTAATCCAGAGGTTCCTAAGTATGAATGAGGCAGAGAGAGAGTGAGGCAAACACCAACTTTTTATGTGTTTGTCACAGCACTTCATCTTTGTTTGCAGCCTCATCTGAGGTACGAGTAAATTTCAGAGCCATCCTTGCTTGCAGGTACTGTGAGAAAACTTCAGCTGGAGAGGGAAAAACAAGCAGGATGTCTTTGCTGTCTGGCAGATAAGCTTAAGGGTAACAATAATATCCTTTGAGAGGCAGGCTTGGGGTTGCTGGATAATTTTGAGAGGAAAACTGCTCATAGAAAAATGCTGTGTGGACAGTGGAGAGTTTTAGCTCTGCACTGAAAAGGTAGCAGAATTTTTTTTTTTTTTTCATCTGGAGGTGAAGATCCAGCCATGACCTGGCATGGGGGGCACTTACTGCTCTTGAAAATTAGATTGTGAGTCCAGGACAACTGAAGAAGTCCAGCTGGTTTGATTGCTGAGAGGTTTTGGGTTTTTTTCCCTTTGTGTTCAGAAGCAGGTATTTAAACGTATTGTCTAGAAAATAGAAGGGAAAAGGATTATTTCTGCTAAATATCCAACACTTTGGTCCACTCCACCAACATTCCTCCCCACAAGTGAGAGTACCAGCATTCAATGCCTGTAAAAACCTGTTTGGAAGTAGGACATAGCAGCCAAAGCCAAGAAGGGCTCCTCACATGGATTAAAGTTCTGCTGCTATGGGATCTTTGGCTTAAATTCACTTTGATGAGGCCACAGCACGACCTACAAGATGTGAACTCACTCTGGGGCTGCAAAAGCAGAACTGTTGGCACTTCACTCCTTTTATTTCAGTGCAGTTGGCTGCACTGGTTGGGTTTTTCTTCTGAAAGAGAATTCTTACTTGGAGTGATTTGGGTACAAAAGGAAGTGAGATTGAAAAATACTCATGAGCAGAAAGGAGTGAGGTGCGTGGTGCTCATTTCTTCTCCAGGGACTCAACTTTGCCCTGGCTTTCAGAGAAGTTTCATCCTCTGCAGGTCCTGGAGTTGGACTGGATCCTGGTGTGTCCCTCCCAGCTCAGGACATTCTGTGATCTCTCACCCCAATTACACAGGGCTCCATGATTCAGAGGAGCAAAATCCTCGAGGACAGACCTTAGACGTCCTTGAATGGTATTTTTTTTTTTGGTCTTTTGCAGGGCTTGTTAGATCTTGTCAACAAAGAATAGACTACGAACTGGATTTTAAATTCTCTGAAAAGCCACTTGAAGGAGAATTGGGACAATGCAAGGTGACATTACGTGGTGGCATTTCCTACTAGCTGCAGTTTTCCAAAAGCTGATGGCTTTCCACACAGTTCCCTCACAGTGCTGCTGTTTTCCTGCAAAGTGACAAAATACTGCAGGGACAAGGTGAGGTCACCACTGGAGGAGACAGCAGAGAGTCTGTGAGCTGGAAGGAAACAACAGAGGATATTACTGGCACATGCTGCTGTGGATGAGATTACTGTCAGGGAAGACTGAGCTGAATTGACACCTCCAACAAAAAAAGAGACACTGCTACAGCTACACAGTCTTTGAAATCCCTTCCTGTGAGCAGCAGCTTCGGCTTCAGTGAGCTCCTCTCCCTCCGTGAGGCTGTCCTGATGTGAGGGATGGCAAATGGGAAAGGCTGTGTGTTATCTGAGCTGCTGGCACTCCAAGTGGTGTTGCCTAATCAGGTTATCTTTGGGTTTCACAGAGATGCTGAAAGGGCCCAGAGAGGAGTGGATCTATGGGAGACTCCACGAACAAAGGACTTGGAGGCTCAGGTTTATTTAGTCCATTTTAGGATTTCGTCCTGCAGCCTTGACACCTGTTTGCCACAAGCAGACAAACCCACATGGTCTCTCCAGGATCAAAACCAGGTGATGGGGTTGTTAGGCTCAATCCAGAGCCTGCCCAGGAGCAGGAGCTCAGCCCATGGGAGGCACCAAGCTGGGACTGATCTCCTGCGAGGCAAGAAGTTTCCTTCATGTCCATGGGGTGGAAATGGCATGGGCTGCATTAAGACAATTTTGGGGGACAGGGAGGAAGGACGGATTTTTTACATCATCCAGAACTTTTCAGGTGGAACTGCACTGCTCCCTGGGAGCAAAGACCGGCTGTAGGCTAGTGAGTAAAAGTAATTTTGTTCCCAAAATCCACAGATATGAGAAGCAGCTCTGCTAATTCAGTGCAACTTGAATTAAGGCCACTACAACAATGCTGTGTGGAGCCTGCTCTCTTTAGTGCTTTGACAGCCATTGTGCACACACTTTATGGCCACAGATCCTCAGGGTGGAAAAATCACCCACCAGGCTTTAGTCCTGCCTTTGCTTTTGGTGAGACCTGTGAGCCTGGGTGGAGATTAGAATGCAACTCTGCAGATTATTTAGAAATGTCACCCTTCTCAGGGTGTTCAGGTGCACCTTTTCATGTCACTATCAGTATCCACAAAATGCTGTCTGCTTTGGAAAGCATTCCCTACCTTAAAATAATAGAATTTCACCCAAGAATTTCAATAGTTCTCATCAACAAACTGTGAGCTTTCTAATAAGCAAGAGAAACATGATGGATGACAAACACAAAAAAACTCCAGCAAGTAAAAGTTTTGAGGATTCATCTTTTCAAACAGGGATTCATATTTGAATTCCCATGAGAATTACCAGGATATAAATCCCAGCACATCAAGAGGGAAATATAACCCCTGGTGGTTTGGAATTAAAGGCATTCTGAGGGGTGCAGAGTCTCATCTTAAGACACAGAGCCACAGTGTGCATCTAAATCCCTGTACAGTGGGATGTGGATGTGTTGGGATCACAGCAATAGCAGTGATGATGCAGCTTGTTTGAGGCTTTTGAGACAGGCTGGCACAGACACATCTTCCCAAATGAGTGATTGAAAATTGGAGGTGGCTGCTGATTTCAGTTTTCATCCACCCTGTAACCCTGGAGATGGTTTCACTAATACAGCACTTCCCAAATGTTTAGACCCCAGGTGTGCAACAGTATTCTTATTGATGAGATTTAAATTCTAATTTTTTTTCGGTGCTCCTTATGATGGGAACAAAGATAACTGCATTGGGTCATATCTGTCATTATCACACAATCTTTCTTCCTTGAATTATTGGTGATGGGTTTAATTTGTTTTACAATGAATTTGCTGAGATTGTACATATATTTGTGTACAGGGTATGTCCTTACCTTGAACCAGGATAGCAGCTTGTCTGAGACATAGAATTGCTCAGGTTGGAAAAGCCCTCTAAGATCACCAAGTCCAAACATTTGCCCCAGCACTGCCAAGGCCACCACTAAACCATGTCCCCAAGTGCCACATCTACAATTCTTTTAAATACTTCATAAGTGAAGGATTTTTTTTTTTTTTTTACTCTACAGAGAATTATGGAGATTCAGGGAGTTGTGCAAATTTTTCTTTAAGTTTTGCTCAAGTCTACCAACGCTGGAATGTTTTGAGGTGAGAATCCCAGGATGGAGTGCTGTGTCCTGTGCTATTCATAAGTCATCTGGGACCCACACAATGTTTGCCTCTAGTTTAAAACATCAGAAATCTACAGACAAATAAATACAGCATGGATTAAATGTAGATTTATTGTCCAGGATGTGCTGTGCGACAAGCAGCAAAACAGAGAGTCCCCTCCTGAAATGACTGCAGAATGGCAGACCAAAGCACAGCCCCCTGAAAATGGAATAAATCCATCCCTAATCACTACCAGAGCCCTGAGTTTGCAGGAGATATTTCCCTTATCAGGACCTGTAGCTGGAGTCGCTGATACAGGAAATTTCTCAGGTGTTTGATTGCCAGGGGGTCACCTAGGGGGGAAAATGTCTCCTGGGGAATGAAGAGCTGTGACCCAGCAACAAAATAAGTGTAGGAAAAGGTCTGCCTATACAGCAAAATGTTAGAGCTGTTATAATTCCAGAAAATGCCAGGGAGCTGGATCCACAGGACTCTTCCAGCTACACGTCCCTGTGTCTTACATGACATCCCTCCACCTGTACCAGCTGCAGCCTGTGTCTGTATGGAAATACCCCAAAGTGAGCTCTGGAAGAGAATGAGACTAGAAAAAGGCACTACCACTATTCAGGTTTGCTGAAATCAACACGTTCCATATTCCAGAAAATAAAATATAAACTGTGGAATATTATACTTTGATATTTTCTTTCTGTTTCTGAATGAGTTACTCTCCAAGTTATTCCTATGTCATTTTTACTGCCAAGGAAAAGCCTGAATTTGCGTTGTCCTCAAATAAGAACCCACTGAGCAAAAATTTCCTATATAACCCTTGAAACACTGCAGAGTGAATTCACATTTTCTTTTGTTTTTGTTTTTTTTTCCAAGTGCTGAAACTGGAAACTTGGCCTTGGGATTCCCACTCAGCCACTGCTGGCAGAGAGGCACTGCTGGGTGACATCTGTCACCAGCCACTGCTGGGCTCAAATATTCACTTCCTAGCAGCAAGATGTGCTTTAAACAAACAAACAAAACAGGGAAAAAGACTTCCAAGTATTCTCCAATAGCAGTTTGAAGCAGAAGTGGATTTGAAAAAATTCGACTTATTTTTTCAGCCACTCCTCCATCAAAAAAATTCCCATCAAGTACCACGTGAGCTGAGCTCTGCACAGATTAGTTGGAATTGCAATGTGAAAAATGTCAGGCAGCAATTCTGGTCTAATTGTGGTTTGTAGCAATTTTTCAGACAGAGGATTTTAGATGGTACTTTAATCTAAAGAAAACACTTGATAGAAACATGGATTTTGACACCTAAAGAGAGATGTATAAAGAAGCAACACCTTGAAAATTCAGCCAAAGGAATTCTAGAAATAAGGTAAATATTTTTAATAATGAAAGTGATTAACTCCAGTGACAGAAATTGAGCAAACTGGGGAACTGTCTAGCTCCTGAGGTCTTCAAATCAGGAATGGATATTTTAATATCACAGAATGGTGAACTTACACTGATTTTAAATTAATGGAAGATCCAGTTGTTTGTCAATCTTAGGACTACCCAGAGTTCAAATGATGACTCCATGAAACCAAAGGGGTGCACAGGGCTCTGCCACTGCCTCATGAGATGGACCAGTTTGTCCCACAGCTCTAGAGCTGGAGTCAAAGCTGGTTTAAGGACTAGACTTGTTTTAAGCTGAACCTGAAGCTCTTGGGAAGCTCTCTACATCACAAGGATAGAGCTTAGGTAAGAAAGGCTTCAGCATTTTCTATAGAACCTGATAGCCCCATAAATACAACTATTTAAACATTAAAAATTGGTCCTAATAGCACTTTTAAATAAATAACACATAAAAGCATTTCCATCACAGCTTATTCTTGCATGCGTTCTAAATGTAACAAAAAATAACCCCAAAACCACACAACAAACAAACCAAAGAGGGGGAAAAAATGGGAGACTACTTTCCCCTGTTTGGATCCTACTGCATCCCCATAAGTGAAGTAAAAAATCTGATTAGAAGGCAACAAAATATTTCCCATAGAGGACAAAAACCTATCTGTATTTCAGAAATGGTACAAACCTGCTGTGGGTGAGGCAGCAAGTGTTGACATGAGTGTGTTAGGTTGAGGTTTAGAACATCATTATTTGCTCTTATTTACCAAATGTCTTACCCACCATATTATCTGCCTTTTCAGATGTGTACTGCTTTTGATTTTTAATTGGTGTTATTTACCAAATGTCTTACTCATTAGACTATCTTCCTTTTCAGATGTGTCCCCGCTTTGAATTCTCTGTGAGGAGAACCAGCACATCAAACCAGTGACACACGAGGCTTTCTCAGCATCCTGGTGCCTTTGAGAGTGCCCAGCACCTCGTTTTGTCACTCTGCTGCTTTCACAAACAGAGCTTTCTCCCTTCCCTGCTCTGTGATTCAACCTGCTCAACAGGTAGGGAGATGAATGAGATTAATGAGATTAATGAGATTAATGAGGCACTGACCATGATGGGGCTGAGCCAGACACACAGAGGCTCTGTTCCCTCCACGCTCTGCTGTCGTGTCTTTCTGAATTATCACCCTTTTGAAAGGATAATTTCAGCACCCAGAGTTGTTGGTAACACTGCACTGTGTTTATTTTCTCACCTGTGCCAAACTGGGGTCATTCACCAAGGTTCTGAGGTGTGGAGTCCACAGCAGAGCAACAGAAACCCCTGGGGGTGTTCAGTGCTGAATAAATTCCTGAATTTATAAATATAAATTCCTGAATAAACTCCTCCTGCTGGAGGAGATGCTCACCAGGGGCTGTTTGTGGGGATGATAAAATATGGTCCAAACATCCCAGAGAAGGTGATGGAGCCCATCACTGGCTGGAGTGTCAGGGGCTGTCTCTGGAGCTGGATAACCCTCAGCATCTCCACAGGAGCCCCTCGTGATATTCCCAAGCAGCTCCCACCTTTCTGAGCAGAGCCAGTGATGCCTCTCACAGGCACCCACCAGACTGGAACCCCACAGTGTGGGCACCAGTGCAAAATCCCATCAGCTGTGGGGTATTTCACCTTTCATCTCAGCTTTCTGAGTGTTCTTTGCCTCTCGTGGATTTGAGTTTGCAATTAAAAAGCTGGGCACAAAAATGGCAGTTAGCTATGCAGCAGGTTGGAGGTTGCATTTTTTGTTTCCTTGTACAATAAAATCCATTTTTCACTGAATAAAACCCAGCTGTTTGCACTGACTGCTTAAGAACCGTCTAACATTTAACCTAAAAACCATCTCCAAGTGATAGTTTGCCCTAGACCTTCTGGTAGCTGAAATTCTAGTCCATGAAGGATGACGTTTTCTAGAAAGGATGTGATTTTCTAAAAGAAAAGCGCAGTCTTAAGGAAATTTTAAAAAAATTATGACATTTGAAATGCATAGAAATGACCAATAATTAAAATGATATAATTATTGTGTTGTTCAGAGGTTTTTCATTATGTTTGTGTAGATCTCAATGTGCTACAAGCCTCTCCATAGTTCCACATCTCTGGAACTAGCAAACTAGTATTAGCAATATATTTAATATAAATTTAAATATTAAGTAGTAAATAGTAAATAACATTATACAATAATATTAAATAAATTCAACATTTCATTTAATATCAAATGACTAATATTACTAAGATACTAATTTTAAAATATTACTGAAAATATTATTTTTAATACCAACAAATAAAGCTAGTAATTTTAAATAAACTTTAATAAAATTTAAAAGAATTGCTAGTAATTACTTAGCAAATATTAGTAGATTTTAATACTACTAAATAAAAACTACTAATTTTTAATATTATTTTAAAAAACACTCTGCAAGCCACCATTACTGACACCACAGAAGAAAATCAGTGGCAGCAAATATTAACGGTTTATCTTTTACAGTATTTCAAATTACACTCTTTCACAAAAAAAAATTTGCTTCATTTAGAGCCTGAAGCAGGCAGGCTGAATTTTAACTGATGAAAACTGATGGCTTGAGATGCAAACTTTGACCTGCAGTGGTGAGAGAATTCCGAGTGAAAAACCTTCCTGACAACGAGCAATAAAGGAGCAGAATTCCAGGGAGGAACTCGACGACTCAGTGAGGGATTAAAAAGCAGAGAGTGAATTTTTAATGACCTGGAATGCTCTGGAAGATGCACCTGGTGTAGGCACCACGAAATTGTGATAAGGAATGCGAACCTGGTGGAACCCAAATACTTGTTGGGCTCTGATGAAGAGGAAAAAAATGGAGTAATGTTGTAGTGCTCCTTCATTGCTTGTGTTAATTTTAATTATGTCTTGGGCAAACTTAAGAAGGAAGGCTTTGGTTGAGTTTCTGGAATTTTTTTCTGGATTTCTGGTGAATTGTTCTCTCCAACCTCTCTTGTCTTGACACCGTAGAATCCCAGGATGGTTTGGGTTGGAAAGGATCTTAGAGCCCATCCCATTCCACGCCCTGCCACGGGCAGTGACACTTCCCACTATCCCAAGTGTCTCCAAGCCCATCCAGCCTGGCCTCCAGCACCATCAGAGCTGTATCAATGCCCCCCAAAATGCAGACCCTCAGTGCCCTCCATCAACACAGCCAGAGCAGGGTCTGACCTCAGATCCTGTCCCCTTAATTCCACAAAGTGTGACTTAAGGATGCAAAAAGGAGAATAACAAGGACTGTGTTTCCCTCAGCAGATTCAGAATTTTCACCCTAAAGGGTCACAGCTCTGCTGGGCTTTTTTCCCATTAATTTCCCTTGCCTTACCAGGAACTTAAACAGGATTTCCTGCACCTACTGAGCCACTTGCTGGAGTCCTTCACCCAAAGGCAGGAAGATGACAATATTTCAAAGTCAGGAATCAGAAAGAGCCCACCTGGCCTCCAGCAGAACCAATGAAAAATTCCCTGGCTTGGCATCCAGAGTCCTCATCCATCCCTGCCAAATCAGACCCCACACATCCATCTCATTTAAAGGGGATGCCTCAACTCACATTTTAATCTTACTTTTCTAAAAATCCACATCAGAGCAGAAGCTGAAGGTGTTTTGTAGGGCTGAAGACTGATGGTCTTATAACAATCAAAAGCACCAGGACCCCAACACCTCAGAGAGGGCAGCGCTGACCTGCCCAAGAGCTCTAGACAGATTATAAAGGTTTCTTGTGGACATTTGACCATGAAGCTGCTTGGCTTTTCTTCCCACTACCAGCTTCTTCCCTAAGCCCTAGCATTTATTGAACTTTTTTCTTACAAGGAAAGAAAAAGAAAAAGGGGAAAAAAAAGAAAAAGAGGAAAAAATTGTACAAAAAAAATAAATCCTGCTTTTGTTCTGGATAAAACTAGGTCAGCGTTTTCTATCCCCACTGTCAGTTTTCTGCAGTGTGTTTCAAACAAAGCATCATCATTCCAGCAAAAGGTATTTATAAAGTGAGCTTTGACAAAACAATTGCATTTTTTTTTCCAGAAAGGCTTTGGCATCTGTCACTGCCAGGAAAGATTTAAGATCTAGGTAGAATTTTCATCTCTCAGAGTAACTTGGCCTATATTAACTAGAACTAATAGATCTGATGCTTTAAAACCCCTTGTGCAGCAAAGCACTGTAAATTGCAGCTGTTTAGAAATTTCCCTCCTTCATAGAAAATTTACAGTGGGAAAAGTATAAATGTTACCAGGATTTATTTTCACCTGGCACCCCCCACAACGCTCCCAGTTCTTTTGACTCAGAGACAGGAATACAGTGCCACAAGGAAGCTGGAAGATGCCAAAAATAGTACCCCATGGGACAAGGAGGATGCCAAGAACACAGACTACTGTGGACAGGGGGCATGACAGAGGTTTTGCTCAAATAAATGAGAGACAATTTTCAGCAGAAATAGGGAAAAAGACGATTTTTTTTCTGTTCTTCTTAATTTTCAACCAACTGGTAAACCCAGACCCTCTTCCACCCACATTTCAGTGCAATTAGTCACAGGAAAAAATTTAAAAAGTGACATTTGGAATTTAAAAATAAAGAGAAAAAGAACTGTAATTTTCTTGCCATCTTTTTCAACATGCACATAACCAGGGCTTGTTAAGGCTTATCATGCACACACAGAATATTCACTCCAGGGCATTTACTCCATTGTGGGGACACATAACCCACTGCAAAGGAAATGTCTCCACTTACCCCACTCTTCCCTCTTTATTAGGAATTTGCTCTAGGACTCCAGGAGTCTCAGAGCTCCTTACCTGTTCAACAAAAGAGGATTTGGAAGCATGAGGTGCAGCTGGGGCACACGCTTGGCATCAGTTCTCCAGTCAGATCATCCCCTAAAAATAAATATATGAAAGAACCATCCACCTTTGATACATAAAACAAGCACAGAAGATCTTCATCAGGGTCAAAGATAATAAGAAAAGGGCTGAGAGACCCAGAGCTCACTTAGAGCCTGATGTCTCATTAATAAAACTGAGATACAGGACTGAACAGCAGGCTGGGAAGCACTGGGAAGGCAGAGATGTGCACGAGGGACAAGCACAGGAAAAATAGGAGATGGATGAAAGATCATGGGGATGAAGTCAAGGGGTTTATCTGTGGAGCCATCACCATCAGGTCTGTGTTTTCACTGAGGTTCTTGGATTGAGTCGGAGGAGATGGAGAGAGAGAGGACATGCAGAGGGAATTTCAGGACATCCCACAGTTCTGGAGACCAGGCTGGAGCCAAGACAGAACCCCAAACTAGCTAATCCCAAAAACTCCAAGTGAACTGTCCTAAGCCAAACCTGCCACCAGAAAGCATCCCTGCAGCCCTGTAATAGCTCAGCACTGCTCACAGGAGCCATGGCACACCTAGCAGAAGAGAGACGTAGTCAGGAAATCAATATTATGTCAAAGCCCAAAGTCCACCTGAGTCTGATTCACTGGAAAAACACAGTTCCCATGTCTTCAAACACAGCCAAATTCTTTACAGGAAAAAAAGTCTTTGCTTCCCTGGGTGTTGTGAACAAGTAAATAAGTCTAACAAAATCCAAACACAATTTGGCAGGATATAACACTTGTTGGAGATAATCCTACCTGCTGAAATTTCCTTTTAACCTCAGTGAAGACTCTGGTAGATGCTAAGTATAATCAGGACAGATACAAATTCTCTCCCACTGGAAAGCAGAGTGAACAGACTTCAAAATATTTTTCTTTCATGTCACATCAGCAAAGGAAAAGTTCTAGAAATAGTTGCTTTGTGCTTTTTGTCCTGAAAAGTTACCTGGGTGATTTTGGCTGTGGTAGACTCCCCAGCGTAATAACAACATCACCCTTAATAATATAACATATACATAAACCTGAGAGCATTACATTTTATGTTCTTGGGTACACTGTGTGATTCTTGGGGTGTTCTGTGCAGGCTCAGGAGTTGGAGACTTGATGATTTTTGTGGGTCCCATTCCAGTGCAGGATATTCTATGATTCCATGATTCTATGAATTCAGCCCAAACTTTTCAGGTGATGGAGAAACAGAGGGTTCCAAAGCAGGGAGATTTCAGATTCCCCCAGCAGGAGTTGGTCTGATTTCTTCTGAATCCATGGGCATTTGGGAAGGACCACGGGCAAAGCTGTTGTTGATATTTCTTGATATTGTCAGTTAAAATCCCCTCACTACAACTTCTGCCTTAACACCCAGCTTGAAAATGGCTCTCAGGATCTATTACAGGATGGGGATGACAGTTGTGGTCATCTGAAGATGCAAACAGGGAGTCCCAAGGCCCCACAAAACATTTTCTGGAAATGCCCATTATGTTACATGACATGTTTATTCAACTTCAATTAAAGGTCTGATCATGCACTAATTGCAAATTTTGTTGCAAACCAGTGTGAGTTCCCTGATGATTAAAGGACTGATAGTTCTGTTATTTATTATCATTTCTAGCATGGAAGGCTGCAGTGTGATTCCCTCTGCAGAGGTAGGTGCCATCTATACGCTCCTGAAGAAGCATCCCTGGCCTTGGAAAACTTAGAAATCTAAACAGACAGTGCAGACAAAAGAAGTACCATTATCTTCCTTTTCCAGATGGGGAACTGAGGCACAGAGAGATTAAGTGACTTGCCAACATCTGTGGAAGAATGGAGGATTAAACCTTGATCTCCAGAGTCCAAGTCTGGTGTTCAGTCACCGGACCAGCCTTCCCGCTCCTGCTAATGTGTTATTGCTCTCATCTGCTCAGTGGTTTTTCCTACCCACTCCTACCTAATCCCCTTTCAAGGTAGCCCTTGAGGGACTGTTACTTATGTGGGTCAGGGCTGGATACAGCCATGCCAGAGAGGGACACACTCTTTTTGTCCTGTGGGCACCACTGGCCCAGCTGGCAGGTGCCATTGCTGGGTGGCATTGCAGGAGCAAGGACTTACAAAGTCATTTCTACTTCCAGGCAGGAAAACCTGCCATGAAATCGCTGGGCAGCAGAGGAAGAGGAAGCTGATTGCTGTGGCTCAGGCTGCAGCTGTAGTTCCCAAGCTAAGGAAGCCAAGGAGCGTGTTCATGTAGGAAGAAGGGTTGTAAGACAAGAAGAAAAACGTCTTGAAAGATGAATATTGGGATCTCTGGACTCTATCAGCATTTATTTCTTGGGCTGCAATACCACCTGCAGGCCCCAGACCAGGGCTGGACGCTGCAGAGAAAAGAGGGTCCTACAACCAAAGGGGGCAGGTCCCAGCCCCCAGGCTCCATGGGAGCCTTCCTGATGGATGGGGAGGGTTGGGATGACGCCCTGCACACACCACTGGACACACACCCCCCAAACTGCATTGTCCAAACCATTCCCCTCCAAAAACAAAAACCTGCATGGAGGAGGCTTGCAAGGAAAATCAGCATAAAAACAATCTTTGAGGCAGAATGCTGCAGGTCTTCCCGAATAACCAGGTAAGGACGCAGATTTCCCTGTTTGCCACAGGTCAGGGCTTTGTGCTGTGCTGACAAGGGGCTGCCCCACTGCCCCAGCCCGTGTCCCCAGGGGGGTGAGGGCGGGGGTGTCACCGCCAGCCCCTCTCCTCAATGCCTGTCACCCCGATTGCGGTGGGCGAGAGATCACAGGCGAGCGGCAGGATCCGCTCAGGAGGCATCAGATGGCGTCGGAGCAAGGGTAATCCAGTTATTTTTAGAGAAGTTTTTCCACTCGGAGATCATACACACTGCAGATCACAGAAACACATGCAAGCATGAAATTTCATTTTTAAGAATTCTTTTCCCGGGGCTTTCCCTGTAAAGTGGCGGTGAATGGGAAGAGCTACAATCATGACAAGACAATTACAGAGGGTTTTTTTGCTAAGCATGAAACTTAGGGGGAAAAAGAATGTTTAGGGAAAGGGAGAAGGATAAAAAAAGCAACTCACAAGAAAAGTCATTTTTGTCCACTTGTCTTGTTCCACTGAAGCAGAATTAGACACCGTGTCACGTAAGTGATTTTAAAATAAAAACTGACTTTAAAGTACCTGAGAAAAATAAGCAAATGTTTGAGTTTGAACTGCTTTTCCTGGTTTAGCTCTTTTAGTGACAGAGTGTGTATGCAAATGGGGAAACAGCCAGCACCCTCCTAAATACTCCAAAACACACACACTCTTGTGATTTTAGCATGAAAGGACTGGGAGACATACATTAGGATTTGTGGGATTATGGTGAGAAAGCAGGAGTGATAACTTTGATGTTCTTTTTTAAAAAAAAAGAAGAAGAGTGAAAAGACAGAAAACTGCAAGTGTTTTTTTTTTCTCTTCTTGGCAAAGCCCCCCAGGAAAGAGCTAGCATGGAAAATGGATCCCCTCTCATCTTCCAGAGAGGCAATTCCTCCCCTTGCAGCCTGGGTTCACCGGCATGGCTGTGCAGGGGAGCTCAGACGCTGCGTGTCTGAGCCCTGCTTAGCCTGTGGATAAACACTGAGGTTGGCTTCTGCAACGGGCAGCCATGGAAAACTTCTTAAGGAACAAATATTCCCTGCAAAATAAACAACAATCCTGCATCCAAAAAAGCTAAGACAGAACCAATTTGGTGCTGGTGAGAAGTGCGCGATCGCCGCCGCTGCGATGGTCACAGAGCTGGGAATTCACCTCTGGGGGAGGTTTCTAACTTGGTTCTCATTAAAACAAGTCCCTTCTTGGTGTAGGCATCTTCTGATGCAGCCACAACTGCTGAAAGGTTCCCACAGCTGCCCTACTCATCACTGCAGCGTCCCAGCAGCTTTAAGTAAGAAATAGAGATTCTGGTAAGAAAACAACTCATTGATTCACAGCACGGGGAATCAAGAAATTTAAAATTTGCTCTGAAATTTTTCAACTGTCCTTGTTCAAGAGGCAGGTGGTTTAGCACAGATCACCTAGGAGGAAAATGTCAGAAAGCAGAAAGACTAAGAGGGTTTACCTTGATTTTGTAGCATTGCAGCATCTCTTTGGGTCTCTCATCTCTCCATCAGGCAACGCTCAGCTGCACTCAAAGGTGAGAGCGACACGCTCAGCTCCTCCATGTCTAGAGACAACACAACAAAATAATTTGTCAAATTGTCAAAACTCAACAGACAGGGTAGAGGAGCAGACTGGGGAAATTTGGATGGACTGTGCCTTCACCCAGTCCTAATCTCACCACTGGAGGCTGCAAACATGATGGGTAAAGTGACAGTCTGGCTACAAATCTGTCTGGCAGCTTCATTAGACATCTTTCGCCTGACTGATTAAACTGCATTTAAGACCCACTTTCATTTTTTCAAGTCTTTTGTTTAAATTAAAAGGTCATGTTTTCGAGTGAGTGATCCTCTGCCCTCTCCAGTCTCCTGCCACAATACAGTTACATTACTACGAGTGTTGCACAAAGCACTCTGAATAAGATCCACAGACACCAACAAATGTCGCAGCCAGCGGAGGCTACAGAAAGGGGTTTTTGTCTGTTCCTTATGTGCCACAGCAGGGAAACGAGCTTGAAAAGTCCCCCAGCCTCAAACTTGGACTATTTCTGCTGTGCACTGGAGGGCTTGCAAAAAGCACTCGCTACTTTTGTGAATTTATTCAAGCATGTTCACCCGGTGCATCTCGCTCCACCTTGGTTTTGCTGCTGCTTTGCCACTCGTGAACTGAAAGAGATTTTTTTGGTGGTTAGACAAAAAAA
>VWZS01007621.1:186872-199825 GCA_013397075.1 Rhabdornis inornatus | reverse complement strand
AAAAAAAAAAAAAAAAGACCCAGGACTTGGGATTTGGGGTCTAATGCTGCCAAGTGCTGAGTGCCATCTGTTCCCACTGGCTGCAGAGCTCCCAGGATGGGCCCCGGCACGGCGGAGCCTGACGGAGCAGGGCAGCTCTCCAGAAGATGTAACTCAGCATCTTGGGAGCGCTCCCAGTTTACACCTCCGAGTGTCTGGCCCGCAGACAGACCACACTTAACCTGTCACCCTGCAGCCAAGTGCTTCCCTCAGCTCCCAGAAAAGAGCACTCCAAACTGGGAGAGACATCCTGGCTGTGTGAGAGGTTTTGGTGTGCTTTGTTTCTCACTAAATCCATGTAAGGGACGCCCTTATTATCAGTGTTGGTCTCTTCTCACAAGTAACAAGCGATAGGATGAGAGGAATCAGCCTCAAGTTGTGCCAGGGTAGATTTAGATCAGTTATTAGGAAAAATTGCTTCATCTAAAATGTTGTCAAGCACTGGCACAGGAGGGAGGGATTTCAAAGCCATGTGGATGTGGCACCTGGGGACACAGGTTAGTGGTGGCTTTGGCAGCTGGGGACACAGGTTGGTGGTGGCTTTGGCAGCTGGGGACACGGGTTGGTGGTGGCTTTGGCATCAGCTGGACTCAGTGATCTCAAATTTCTTTTCCAAAGTGAAGGATTCTCAGATTGTCTGTGCTGGGAGGTGATGGTGCACTGAGCACTGCACTTTCTGATGGCATGCTGATGTCAGCCTAAAAAAGTCCCCCAGCCTCACTTGCACCTTCCCAAAGGTTTTTGCTGGATAGAGAGAGCAGAGAGATGAATTGGAGGGTCAAAGGAGCAGCCAGTCATGAGGAGGGCTGAGGTGTCTGCTCCCCTCAGGTGAAAAGCAGAAATCAAGGGAGTTGAATAAAAAGGACTAAAAACGAGACACTGAGTCACTGCCCCCAAGGAGTCCTTGCTCCCTGCTGAGAAGTTTAACTCCAGCATGAAGGGGTCAGCTCAGTGCCTTGCACAAGGGCCCACTTTTCACCAAGGGAATGTAAAAGCTGACTTATTTTTACAAAATAAAATGAGCCTTTGACAAGTGCTCTGCTACAGAGGCCTGTACTCTGACCTGCTGTGACCTGCTGTATTCCCTAAACTGCAATTCTCTTAATTGAGAACATTATAAATGTGACTTAATAAACTGAACTGGAGCTTGGATTGCAATATCCAACATGTCTCATCGTGAGTCTTTTCTTATAAACCACATCGCATTGGAATTTTGGTTGTACACAAAAATGTATTTAGTAGAGGGTTACTTCCCTTCTCTTTCAGGTCCAATTAAATCCTCAATAATTACTGAGGTTTCCAGAAGTGATGGTGACACCAGAATCTCCCAGAAACAGCTTTTCCATTGGATTGCAGTGGGATTCAGTCTCTAACAAGTACAAGTACATAGTGATACTGCAAAAACAACCCTGCTGTCTACTTATTGCTAGGATCAATAGCTGGTTAGGTAAAACACCCACATTATTACTCTAAAATCAAACTGCTTTTTCTGACCCACTGGCACTGAACTTGCTGAAATCCTGCAGTGTAACATTTGCTTTAGGACTACATTTCTCTAATTGATGTGCCCAAGATCCACATGCAGGTATTGACAGGAGAATAGACCCTTTAGCATTTAAAAGTAAATCCTTGACATTTCTTTCTTTAGCAGAAAGTCCAATTATTCTCCTTTTGCTCTGTTCCCCAGTCAGAAATTCGAAAGGCAGAAAAAAAATCCAGAGCCCACAGTAAAATTTACCAAGTTGTATGGATTACTGTAAGAGCAGCAGTAAGAATATTTTGGATACCAACAGGGCTAAAGCAGCGTTTAAGGCTTGTTTCTGTAAGGCCAGAGGACATTTTGCTGTCATAAAAAGTGAAAAAAGGTAATTTTTCATTCCCAAAATCTAAGAGAAATTGTTTTGAATGTTCCCTTTTCTTTCCTTCACACAAGCTGAGTTTTTTCACAACTAGCTGACTATGAATAGGCACAATTCCAGTAAGCCATCCATTTCCACTGCCAACAATTATATCAGTTATCCAGGCCCTTATGTGTCATTTAATACCTACTTTCATAAAGGGAGAGATGAAAAGAACAACTACAATAAGATGCAGTTAATTATGGATATGTTTAGAAACAGCCTAATGAATAATAAACAATGTTTTATTTCCCCCGTCTATGACACAGTGGCAAATAATTAAGAATCAAAAGAATTCAAAGTATTAGGTAACAATCAGAAAACTTGTGCAAGATTTTTTTTCTGCTCGAGTTTAATTGGTTCATTGTTCCCATGAACTATAAACCACGGGGTTGATAGCAGTGCTAAAGTTTGCCTCTATAAAGGAAGATTAACATATTCGGGAACTTTACCCTAATCCTTGTTTTGCGTTAACTCAAGCAGATTGGATTAGTAATTCTTACCTACCACCCACTAGAAGAAAACGGGCTTCTTTTCTCAGACAACTGCCTGCATTGTACCTCCGTGTGCATTATCTGCACTGAAAGCGTTCTGCAGAAAGAAATGATGTGAAGTGAAAGGGAAAAGAGTTTTACACTGTGATGGCAAGGAACAATCGCTGACGTGGCAGAGCCTGAACTCTGCTGAAAGGTTAGACCTGTTCCTGCCCAGCTCATGTGCTGCTATTTCAGGCAAAATGAGAATAAGCCTTCCCTGAACTTCTAATTCAGGCAAATAATGAAAACTAAGGAGAGTTGATTTACAGGATCTGATTTGGAGGCTGTTGGGGTGAGCTTGGAGCAGCCTGGAGCGGGAGCAGAGCTGGTTCAGTGGTCAGGCTTTGCCAAGTGTGTCTGCTAAGGAGGGCATTGCAAACCCACTGGGTTCCCAAGTGCCCATCTCCGCCAGGAGCGGGGCAGCTGCTGTGGGAGTCGTCCTATCCTGGTGGTCTTCCTTGTGCATGGGCACTGTCCAGTATGGATCAACCACAGGCACCCCTATAGCCTGGGCCGATGGAAATATCCCCCTGCAGAGTTAGATCCAGCAGGTCTTTCCCATCCTGCTGATATCCCATTTTCACTAATTAGAATCAAAGAATCACAGAGTGGTTTGGGTTGGAAGGAACCTCAAAGTTCATTCAATTCCAACCCCCTGCCATGGCAGGGACACCTTCCTCTATCCCACGTTGCTCCATACCCCAGTGTCCAGCTTGGCCTTGGACACTTCCAGGGATCCAGGGACAGCCACAGCTTCTCTGGGCACCCCGTGCCAGGGCCTCCCCACCCTCACAGGGAAGAATTCCTTCCCAGTAACCCATCTAATCCTGCCCTCTGTCAGTTTAATTGCCTGAACAAAGTCCTACTTGTTCTGAACTCAGTGCCACATTTTCACTTCAGGTAATAAATTGCCATTACTTGTTCTGTCTGCAGTTACTTTGCTGCCATTTTTTTCTCTTTCAGAGGCTGTAGCCCAGACCTTCTTACTCCCTCTCCATATGCAGGAACTATTCCTTTGCTCCAACAGGAGCACAAGATCTCAGTGAGGCAGAAGCCCTAACACTGACATGATGGCCAGCAGAAGAACTTGAAACCATACAGGTTTTTGTGAACCTTTTAAGTCCCAAGCATCTCCCAGATGCTTCACTGGGGAAAATCATCTTCTTAAATACATGAACACACTTAGCCTGACTATTTCCATTACTCATCAACAGGTTTTGCCAGGAAATTTGAGCACTCTTGGAATAAGCAGAATCAAACTCTTTGCACTATATTTATGAGCAATATGACGCCTCAGGTGAGCACAGGAGCTCCATGGATCACATTCACACAATAAATGGACCAAAACAGGCAGGGCTGTGACAGAGCCCAACACAAGTGATGGTTCCTGTCCAAGCTCCATCCAACCACAGAACTGTAAAACTCCCACAAAACGTAGCAGCAGCACTTTGAAGGAAATGCCAAAGCATAGAAAGGCAACTCTTTGCTTTCTTATTGGTGCTGGTGGCTTCTACACCTCACCAGAGCTGATGATCTTCCAATAACCATGGCCAAAAATCAATTAATATTTGGGTGGTTTCTCTCTTTCTTTATATTAAGCAGTGATTGTAACTTGGAACAGCTTAAAAGCATTCAGTTGCCAAGGCAATAGGAAGTAAAGAGTTATCAAATATATGTGCTCTAAACATTGAAAAATATTTAGCACAAGCACAACTACAGTGATTAGCTTTGTGTTAAACTACAGGGAACAACAACAGGGATTTTTGGGGCAAAAAGCAATTCCACCTATTAGCTGTATGCCAAGGAAACAGCTGGCTAAAGCATGGCCCATTTTAACCTGGATTTCTGATGGAACTTCAGTAGTTATCAATAAACCCCACTGACTCAGTAGCTGTCAATACAACCCATTTACTCCTGCTCATTAGCAGACAGGGATATTAATTAACTCTGCAGCTAGGAATGGAATAGAGCTCCTTGAAGAAACTCCAGGTATTTCCCCATCCTTCCAGCCCAGTGTTTGGCGACGGCAAGAAAACCCCAGGGTGCCCCAAGGGTCCCACAGAACTTGAAACACTCCAGTGCATTTCCCAGGGGAAGTTTCAGGGTTTTTCACATCCATGAACCGCCTTTGAGCTTTGCACTGCTACCCCTTGAAACCTTTTTCTTCTTGGGAGAAAGGAATATTGCTTCTGCCATATCAATTCATGAAAAATGAGGAGTGGATCAATAAATTACTCAGGTGCTTTGGAGTGTCTGCTGTGAGAGCTGCTGGTACGAATTTTTCACCTTCTTCCTTTCTCATGGTTTTCCACCAAGCTGTGCCAAACACGCTGCATATCGCTTACTGTTTGGGATTTTATGAAGGGAAAAAAAAAAATAAATCAAGCCTCCAAGTACTAATTTCAAACCGTTGTAGTGAACTCTCCCTTTTTTATTACATAATAGAGCCCTTTGTCCTCAGTTTTCCATCTGTTTGGTAAGCATTTTTCACTTGAAGACTCAATTAGGACAAAAAACCCCACACAATCATTCAATTCAAAAATTAATTTGGAGATCAAGGGACTGACTTAGGCCTATACCAGTGACTAAAAGCGATTCAGGCTTTGTCACATGATCCAAGAGAACTGAGCAACAACAGTTTAGCTGCTTTAATCCTGCTTAATTTGAGTGCAAAGAAATTCACATGTGCTACTAAGAACATTTTGGGAGTACACTGTGTCCATTTTTCTGGGTCCCCACGTCCAAAGACTTTGTTTCATTGAGAGCTCATGACATCCTTGATTAGCAACCGCCGTGCAGACAAAGGAAAAGCGCATGAATTCGCAGAGGTGGAGAGAAAACTACTCAGAAAATATCCTGCAGAGGAAGAGGTGGTTTCAGACAACACATTTTACAAGCAGGAGTGACAGCAAAACCAGCACCTTTTGGGGGTTTTGGCAGGGAGACAGGTCCCAGGGGCTGTTTAAAAGACACATGGCATCAGTAATCCAAAGAGTACGTTGAAAGAAATATTAAAAATATGTCGGGGAGGACTTTGAAAGACGTATCTTATGGTTTTATAACTTTGCATATTTTGCACAGCAAGTTGGGTCATTAGCAGAGAAATGCTGCTCTCTGGCCACCTGGCACCAGTGTGTGACCCCAGGGCCAAGCCACGGGGTGTCAGCCCACCAGAAGCTTGGCTCCAGCCTGTTCTAATGGGGACAGCCAAGGAAATTTTCATTAGAGGAAGGAAAACTTGCAAAAATCCCATCCGGCAAACACGCGCACACACGTACCCTGTCCCTCACTAATGCCTTGTGTGAGTTTGCTGGGTTTGGAAGAACTTAATTAAAGCCAGTTGTGAAATTTCCAAGGGGGAGAAAAAAAAAGTAATCCCTTACAGTAAATGTGCTGTGATTGTTCTGATTGTTCACCTTTCCTCTCCCCCTGGACTGAGACAACAAAATCTGAGAGATCGAAATGTTTGAAAGGTCTGTGCTCGCTTCTCATCCTCCCTTCAACAAGAGAAGTGGAGGAGCTTGAGCTGCTACATCCAAGCAAGGAATCTTCCCTGAGAAAAACCTCCTTCCAGTGCCTTAAGGGAGTCCATGAGAGCTGGAGGGTGACTTTAGACAAGAGCAGGGAGTGACAGGACACAGGGAATGGCTTCCCACTGCCAGAGGGCAGGGATGGATGGGATATTGGGAAGAAATTCTTGGCTGAGAGGGTGGGAAGGCCCTGGCATAGGCTGCCCAGAGAAGCTGTGGCTACCCCTGGATCCATGGAAGTGGCCAAGGCCAGGTTGGACAGGGTTTGGAGAAACCTGGGATAGTGGAAGGTGTCCCTGCCCATGGCAGGCATGGAACTGGGTGGTCTTCGGGTGTCCTCCAGCCCAGGCCATTAAATGATTCTATGAAAACCTCCCTAAGAATCATAAAATCATTTAGGTTGGAAAGGGCTTCTAAGATCATTGAGTACAACCATTAACCATGTCCAAGCAGCTCTTCTTCCCAGGAACATGATGGCAGAGGACAACTTCTGGTAATAGACTTGCTTTTACCATCTTGACTGCAAGAGAAATGCAACACAAAGTTATAAAATCTTTTCTTCCATCCCTTTCAATCCCTACATGTCTGGTGAGTTCCCAGAAGTTGTGTGGAGTGTGAGGTAGCCTCCTGCTTAAGACAGAGAGGACAAAACTGTTCAGTCTTCAGTTGAAAAAATAAGTATGGTGGAGAAAGAGGATGAAAGTTGGGTGAGAAACCCAGAGAAAACTCCTGAGCAGCAGCGCTGAGGAAGGCAGGACACAATCTTGGAGCTCTGTGCTCCAAGGCAAAATTTCTCCCTTCCTGCTGCCCTGCTGGTACCTGGACTCTCCAAAACTGTCTTTTGTCCGGATGTGAAGATCCCAATTTTCCATCAAATGCAGATGGAATCCCACTTCCAGCTGTTGCAGGGGAAGCATCACAGGCAGACGGAATTGCAGAATGTTTTGGGTTGGAAAGGAACTGAAAAATCATGGGCAGGGACAGCTGAGATCAAGAGTGGAGAAGCCTGAAGGGCCTCTTTGCCTTGATTTACAGCTACAGCGGGATCTGTGGCATTCTGGGACAAAGTGCCCTGCCACAGCCTTGACAGAAATCAGTCCATTAGAACCACAACCCTCCAAAATGCTGGAAGATCAATTAAAGACACAACCAAAGAAGGGCCACGAGGACAGCGATCCCGCGGCTGTGCTGTGGGGAAAGAAGCTGCTCAGAAAGGTCTGTGTTGAAAACCCAACTCTTTCAGCATCAAAGGGAGAAGGAATAACAAGCCAGGCTTGCCCTCCTCCCCTTCCCCGTGCCGTGTGTTTTATCCAGTCGGAGTGGCGGGGCTGGCACGGCGCCAGGGGTCTCTCCCATAGATCCGAGTGGAGCTGATTGAGAAATGCAACCCAAGTAATTAATGATGGGGGAGGACTGAACCGAGGCAGAGCTGGGATCTGACTCGTTCTTTGCCACGGTTAACCCCAGAAAGAGTCAATTAGAGCAGGACTTCCCAACCTTTTGCCACAGAGGCTCTCACTTTCAATTAAAATGGCTCACCAGGAACCCTGAGCAGCAGGTTGGAGCCAGCAGGCTGCCCTGAGCATCAACCTCTCAGGCCTTTGTAGTTCCTGACCATACTCCTCTGCCACGCCAGTTTTTGATTTGTAAAAATATTTGTCTGTATTTCACACAGGCTTTCAGACAGGTTTCAGCCCTCTCTGTGCTCTGTTCAGCATCCTGGACAAGGTTCCAGCCTCTCCAGCATCAGCAATGGCACTTTTTTTCTGAACTTGACATGGTTCTCCCTGTGTTAAGGTCAGGCTGTTGGTAAGGTCCATGTAAGTTTATGCTGGGTCAATATTCTGGGCCACTGTAGAGCTCTGGAGGTTTAGTTCTGTCTGGATGGCTGCAGGTTTGCCCAGGTTTGGAGGTGTTGAAGCTAATTTCAGCCTCCTGAATTCATTATCAGTTTGGTTCAGGTGCTGTGGGTAAATCCAGTGACAGCTCTAGCCATTTTCCCTCAATATAGAGAAAAGAATGAGCTAGGAGATCTAGGCTGAAAACTCAATTTTAACTTTATCTGTTCTCTCTTACATCCTTTGTGTCAAAACAATAACACATGAGAATTGCAAAGGAATCTTTTTAATTTCTCAATATAACATACTTTTCTCTTTGTTTGTGTCCTGGAAGAACTCTGTGTAACAGAACAAAACTCAGTTCACCCCAGCAAGTCCAAAAAACTCAGAAGCTTCAGACTTCTCCTCACTGGCTTTAAAGGAGATTTTATACTTTAACAAGTGGGAATTGTTTTTATTTAGCTTTAGTTTATGGTCACATAGAAAGACCACACCATACTGAGCATCAGCATCACAGTGGAGAGGTAATACATTAACATTTATCCTCCATTTTGGTCCAGACACAACCACCCCAAACCCCCAAAGTGATGAATATTTACCCTATCAGTGGAGACAAACACAGATTTAGTCTCTTTGCCCACATCCTTTTAACATAAAATCCAGGTTCATTTCCATGGCAGTCTTTAATGATGTGCATCTCAACTGGAGAAGACATTTTCCAGCCCAGAGGGCAGAGGCTCTGCTTTATATTGTCAAAAGTAGCAAGTTCAAGTCCTGTGGTGAGGGTCACGTTTTTTATAATAAACCCTTTGTATCCTGTATTATCTCCTTGTTAAATGGTTCACTATATTAATTATCATTATCATCCAATATATTTTGCACTGAATGAAAATATTTCACCAACGCTTTTGGTTGAAGAAGCAAAACATAATACACCATTTTATGAGTAATTTTCATTAAATTTTGCATGCATCCAGATCTTGTGAGGTAGGGAACACACTTCGTTTGAACTTTATAGCCTTCTCATTCAGTTTTCATTAATAATTTTCCCTTTAGTTCTCAATAGGTTTCTCTAGCATTGAGGGAACAATATCAGAGCCCTCCTGTAGCTAATTTAATATCTGTAAATTTCCGTGGCTGATAAGCAACAACTGCACAGATGAATAGAAAAATAAAATAGTGAATGTGGGAGCAAAAGAAAAAAAATAGCCACAAATGAAAGTGGAGAATGCAAGATGCTAAGAAGTGATAATCATTGTAAAAAGTTTGGCTTTGTCAGGTAAAATCAGTAGCAGAAGAGTGATTAATATTTGTCCTCTAAAAGTAAATGAAAAGCTTAAATTTGTTTGTTCCTTTCAAAAATCATTCTCTTAATAGGTAGAAGTGCTCTCTAGTGGAGTATTTCACCAGCCCCTGTTCTGAGCTGTGCTCACACACGTTCCCAACTCCCTAAGGCTCTGGCAAGAACAGATATGTTTCCTGGACCAAGAGATCATTTTTTACCACACTTCTCTCTCCCAGAGAAAGGCTCTGGCCCACACTCATAACTCTACTCCTCTCCTCAACACAACCAAAAAAACCCCCCAAAGCCACTTTGCCCTTTTCAATCCTTCTGCCTCGTATTTCACAACTTTTTTCTTGCAAAACCTTTGCATTCCCTCTCTGAACTTTGTATTGATGCCTGGAAAGGCTGACCTGGAACAGAGACTAGACAGAGCAAAAGGAATAAAATAGGAATTCATTGAAAGGATTCACCTTGGGCAGTGCAAGAGCCTGGCTGGGACTACACCCAAATCAAATCTAAAATGGATCCTGGTCAGGAGTTTTTACACTTTTATAAGTTTTGGTTCATCTACACCTTGGGGTCAATTATCCAAGCACAGCCCCAGGCTATGAAGTCTCAGCCCCTGCCTTGCCCCCTTTCCCTCACTGTTGTTTCTGCTTTTTGGGCACTGGGTGTCCTTGATTCTCCAGCTGGGCAGGGATTGTTTTGTCACTACCCTGTGAAGAGAACATACTGACACCTAATATGAAGTTTCATAGTCACACACTATGCAGCAGAGAATCTGAAAAATATAAAAGCTAAACCCAAGGCATCAGTATGATACAGCTGCTCCCCCACATCCTCCTCACCCTCCACATCCTGAAATCCAGCCCCTACTGAAGATGCTCCTGCCCCTGTGCTACTTCTCCTCCCCCTTCTGCTTTTCTCCCAGCGCAGTCTGGGGTTGTGTTGGGATGAAGTGATGCCCAGCCCAGCTGCTGTGGACCAGCAGCATCCAGAGCAGCCCCATAACAAGGCTCATCTCCTGCTCCCTGTCCTCCCTCACAGCTGCAGGCAGTGCACAGCCCTGCCCTGCACTCTCACATGCATCCCACAGGCTTTGGTGGCCACTTCAAAAGCTGAACACACCATCCTGGATGAGAATTTTTGGAGCTGTCCCGTGCAGAACCAGGAGCTGAACTCATAGATCCCCACGGGTCCCTTCTATAATTCAATAAGACACTCTACAAAACCCAGAGAAACCCAATAACTTTGCAGTGTCTGATGCCTCTGCCTTTCCACAGAAACTCCACCTTTAGCAGATGTATCAATTGCAGCTCCACAGCAAACAGATCTTCCAGGAACAGGCCTGCACCACAGCAGGGAAAGAACCCCCTGGAAAGGACGCTCACAGCTCTATCAGCTGAAGATGTGTTTTTAAACCCTTGCCTGCACAACATAACTTGTTCTCATGAACAATTCCAGCTGCACCTCTGCAGCTATCAAGCACCAGATAAACTGTGCTGAGATTGAGGGTGGTGTAATCTGTTTTTTTAACAAGGGTAAAAGCCTGGGGAAGGACCACAGACCTTGCTGCACTTAAATCTTCCCTCAGCAGCAAACTGTAGCTGGTCTGCAGAGAAATGCAAGCTGAAGTGAGCAGTGAGGATGTGATTTTTCTCTCACTGGACCAGTCTTGGTGCTACAAGCCAAATCATCTTGTCCAGACAGGACTGGTGCCTCACAGCAGCCCACCGGAAAGACGGGACCTGCAGGAGGAAATAAATTCCCCTGGAGCCACAGGACCAACCACAGTGCTGGCCACCAGGATGTAACAACCAGCAAATTCTTTTCCAATCCTGCAAATACCCAAAGCCCTGGCACCTGCAGACCTCACATCTCTAATTAAAAATGGCCATGAGCACTTCAATAAACAACGCAATCCATCATGCTCAGGACATAATAAAGGGACACAGAGTGGAAAAGAAGCTTTGCCCTGTCCTGTGTGCTGTACTGTATGTGTTTCACCACAGGGAAGCATGTGCTAATTTCTTACCTCTCTGCTGACTGCACTGTCCTTTTGCATAGTTGCTGCTAAACTGCATGAAAGGTATTTCTAATCTCGTGACGGTGACTGAAAAGGGTTGAAGGACACAAATTAAGTCTCATAGCAATAGAGCAGCTCAAGAATGGAAGGTCAGCCAGTTGACTCTTCCCAGAATCCCCTGAACAATGCAATTATTCATGAAGGAAATTTCAAATTATTTTCATTAGACTTCTGTTTTACCAATCTAACCAAAGTGATTAATTAGGGATTAAAATATTTACTCTGCACATGCTGCCTTGGCACGGCACTAGAATATTTAAGCATTGTGCTAAAAGGGTCAGCTGTCTCCAGTACTGTTTGGAATTCATTCTCTACTTTCTGTGTAAAAGGGCATTGACTCTCATGTCTATACCACACTTAGGATCCCATTAGGGACATGGAGAGAGAAAGGAGTCCCTCTTCCTGCCCTTGGAGCTGCCCCAAGCTCCCCAGCTTCTTTGCTGGGCTACTTCAGCACAGAAGCAGGGAAGGGCAACAGCAGTGACTGCAGCCAGCCATGCAGAGGATCCAAGGCTCCACTCCTATTCCACAGAACCAGAAAAGAGGGAGATGCTTGGGAGAACCTGGAAGAACCAGCAAGAAAAGAGAGCATTGTGATAGAAGACACAAGAGTAGAAGAACTGGACTCAGATTTTGGTCCAGTTGTGGAAATCCTGTATGACACTGGCTGGTTTCTCATCCCTCTCAAAAGAAAAAAAAGGCACATGGAGTTACCCTAAGTGGCAAATGCTTTCTTTGTATATGGAGTTTAGAGACAGGACCATTTGGCATCCCCCTGTGAAATAGTGGGCTGGAAATGCCATGCTTGCTCTCTTCCCAGAGCTGAACCAGCAAGCTCAGATCAGACCCTGGGTCTGATCCAATTCCTGCTGACCTCCAGAGGCTCTGGAATTCGTTTGCAACTCATCCCTCACCCCCGTTTGTCCAGCTGAGTCCAAAGCAATGGGATAAGTAACAAATAAAGACCCCAGAAAGAGTGAATGTGGGAGATGTGAGTGATGGAGCAGCAGGCTCCACCAGACCCACCAGTGTCCACAGGGATGCTTGGATCTGGCTCAGCACCAAGTGGCTTTTCTTGGACCCACCCCACCCAAGTGCCCCTGCAGGGTGGTTGAAATGCACAGCACCCCAGAGCTGCCACTGCAACCTCACCAAGATGAAAAAGATGTATAACAGGATTTGCATTCCTTCCCAGACTGACTGCTGCAAGCAAACATTTCAGCACTTATTTGTTACCAATATTATTAGAAGTCTCAACCCATTTCCTGGCTGGGGCATGTTTCCTCGAGGGGACTGAAGTCACCTGTCACTTTCTTTCTCATGTTACTTAATCGTTTTAGTCCAAGCAGCAAGCTGCCAATCATATTTAATATTTAGTCACCTTGAATGCATTGCTACTGATTAAATAGACTGCTATTTCAGTAAACAACTCGTGAGAGAATACTTACAGCTTCATTATAATTATTCCACCAGATATTAGAACATTATTCATATGTAAGTCCAAAGAATATTTAGGTCTTCTCCTATTTAGTTCACAAACAACATTTTAATTGCTGCCATATTAGCAGAGCTATCAGTGCTAATTGGATAATACCCCTTCAAAGATTTTTCTTTTAGCAACCTCTTTTGCTTGCATGCTTTTAAAATGTCTCTGGTTTTTGGCTCACTGATGATTACTCACAAAGAAATTGACCCTTATGAGTCTATCAGCCAGACACCTATATATATATTTTTTGGGGGG
>VWZS01007621.1:155962-186851 GCA_013397075.1 Rhabdornis inornatus | reverse complement strand
TGGATCTCTTGTTTGTATACATTGAAAACAAGGGGCTCCTGCATGAGAGAAGAAGAGGATGACAGGACAAAGCCTGTACTGCTACTAGTGGCAAAGGCATGATGAAAAATCCAAACCTTGAGATCATCCATAGATTATCCATAGTGAATCCCACAGCCTGGGCCATATTCCCCTGGGGGCTTGGAGGAACATTTTAGAACAACCCTGAAAAGTTCATTAAGAGAAAAAAATAATCATGAAATTATTTGGATTGGAAGGAACCTTAAAGCCCACCCAGTTCTATTCTCTGCCATGGGCAGGGACACCTTCCACTGTCCCAGGCTGCTCCAAGCCCTGTCCAACCTGGCCTTGGACACTTCCAGGGGTCCAGGGGCAGCCACAGCTTCTCTGGGCACCCTGTGCCTGGGCCTCACCATCCTCACAGCCAAGAATTTATTCCTAATTAAAGCCATACAAGTAAGTTTACTGTTAAGAAGTAAATTTACACTTAATAGCCTTAAAAGCAAGGGTCTTTCTCCCAGCAGAAAGTGTCTTACAGGGTCCACACCTGGAGAAGTGTTGGAACACGATGCAAACTGAGGCTGGGCAGCAGGTTTTGACAAATTATATGGTTAATAAAAGTCTTTGCACACTAATGGCAGATTTAATGAGTGAGCTTTGCTGGGAAAGGAAAGGTGAAGGAGAATTTCCAGGAAAATAAAGATGTTCTGTGTCACTACCATCTAGGCAGGAGCTTCAGGCCTTGCTTCCAGAAAGAAAGTTTTGTTCAGGAACCCAGATAGGGCCATTTATCAAAGGAACAGATAATACAAGTGTTTGTTTCGCTTCAGTGAGAGAAAATGAGAAATTGTTACTTAAGGTTGACCCCAACACATCTCCTGGTTTCTTCCCACTCCATTCACCTCCTCTCCTTCCTCTCTCACAGTTTTTTCAGTTTGACCACTGAACTGAAAAATTAATTATTCTTACAGCTCTATTAAAGGATAACTTATGCCAGGCTGCTTGCAGCCTAAATGATGTACAATAAATATCTCTATTTCTTGCTTGGTTTTCCTTCTCTTAACATCTATCCCTTGTTTTGAAAATTTCAGAATTCCCAAGTGCTCCTGGGGGTGCGGAGGATCATTCATTAGGAAAATATATGTCGAAATAAAATAAAATACAATTAAATATCATCCCTGCAAAAATATAATAATAATAATAATAATAATAATAATAATAATAATAATAATAATAATAATGAGTTTGAACCAGAAAGATTAAATTAAATAACCAGTTGTTAATCAGAATGCTGTGTTACACACAAAATCTTTAGGCACACACAGCCTTCAGTGTGCACAGTGATGATTGTCTGTGTAGGGCAGAGTTAAATGGGATTTGTTGGGATATTGGGAAGAAATTCTTCCCTGTGAGGTTGGTGAGGACCTGGCACAGGGTGCTCAGAGAAGCTGTGCCTGCCCCTGGATCCCTGTCAGTGCCCAAGGCCAGGCTGGACAGGGCTTGGAGCAACCTGGGATAGTGGAAGGTGTCCCAGCCCATGCAGAGGGTGGAACTGGATGGGCTTTAAGGTCCTTTCCAACCCAAAACAATCTGGGATTTTATGATTCTTTTTGCAGCTCTGTCAGGTCTTCCTGATTGCTCAGGAAAACTCACCATCCTCACTACCTTCTTGTGCAAATTATTCCTCTGGGAGGGCAGGGAACNAGTTTGACCACTGAACTGAAAAATTAATTATTCTTACAGCTCTATTAAAGGATAACTTATGCCAGGCTGCTTGCAGCCTAAATGATGTACAATAAATATCTCTATTTCTTGCTTGGTTTTCCTTCTCTTAACATCTACCCCTTGTTTTGAAAATTTCAGAATTCCCAAGTGCTCCTGGGGGTGCGGAGGATCATTCATTAGGAAAATATATGTCGAAATAAAATAAAATACAATTAAATATCATCCCTGCNGAAGTGATCCACAGAGATATTATACAACTAGAAATAACCACAGCTCGTTCATTTTTTGTCTCTCTCCATCCTCTGGAGGAGGTCTGGGCTTTGGTCACTTTCTGCTTTAGTTAGATATTTCAGTTTTCCAGCAGAAGAAATTAAAGATAGACAAATATGGAATTTTAGCCTGGAAGAGAAATCCTGAATGCTTCTCATGGCCACAAAGCCATGGATGGATCTGTCCACTCCTAAATTAGAGACAACACACCCAACTGTGAGCCAGCAATCCTGCAAGGGTTCACTGCAGATGTAAAACCAAAGGTGAAACAGCTGGAAGCAGACATGATCCATTTTTACATCCAAGCTGGGAAAACACTTCCAGAAGAAATTACATAACTGCTGGGTCCAAAACACAGGTTCAAAACACAGAAAATCAAAAGATCAGCTGAGTAAGGGCATTTCAGGGTATAGAACACACTCACTGCTCTTAAACTCACTCAGAAGTTTTCACTTTTTTCCTCTCATTTCATTTCAGTCAAGTATACAGAAACATTCACTTTCCAGTGCTGCTAAGAAAGCTGGCAGGAACAAACATTAAAATATTCAGAACATCTGACAGTGCAGAGTTAGAGTTTTTTATTGTTGTTTTATAAGTTTGCTTTAATCAACTTTTTATCCATTGACTCCCTTGCAAGTTCTAACCAATATAATTAGCACTATCTAAATTAGTTATCACTCAAAATTACTTCCTTCTTGGAAAAAAACAGTTTTATTTTTAAATCATAGGTGTTGCTATAGGCTGTACCAGAACTATATGCATGGACACGTTTTAAGTAGATAATATTTTTAATCCTAATTAAAAAAAAAAATCCTCCCCTCCATAAAACATTGAGATTTGTGAATGACTTTATTTTAATTTTTGATAGACACATGGTAACAATCAACTGATTTTCATTCATACCCATACTGTGCACCTTCCATTGAAGCATTCTGTTGCTCAGCTGAGCTTTTACATAAACTCAACACAAATTTTCATTGTGGGGTTTGCTCCTGTTTCACTGCACACTCGATGGGGAGCAGAGGAGCCAACATTTCCCAAGGGTGCCTGTTCCAGGAGCTGTTATTGACACACTGCCATCAGCAGCAGGACTTTGTCTTCTGCAGCTTCCAAAGCCCATCAATACCTATTGATTTCAAGGTGAATTGTGAAGTACATCAGTGCATCTGATAAAGCACCAGCTGAGAGTGGAGATGCTAAGATATCAAATCTCCCAAATGTGGCTTTGGATCCAGGACCTGTCCAGGGTGGTGAGTGCTGATGAGCCACTTCAAAGGGACCAAAGTGAATAGTTCAAAGAAGCCCACAAGGTCATTATCTGGCTTTGAAAATGTTGGCCCTGATGGGAATTTTTAGTCACCCAAGTTTGGACATGCTGCTTGGGGATTTTGTACAGCTCAGGGACGTGGGTTAGCCATGGGCTTGGCAGTGCTGGGTTAAAGGCTGGGCTTGCTGATCTTTAAAGTATTTTGCAGCAAAAATCATTCCATGATTCTGTGATTCTGCATCCTGCCATCACTCAGGCCACTGGGAGGCCAGCAAGCCCAGCACTGCTGCTCTGAGCAGATTGCAGGAATAGCCCTCACCTATTGATCGCCCAACAGTCAATCTAAACCTACCCTTCTTCAGCAGGGCAACAGGTCAGGGAACAGTTTAGAGCTCCCATTTCTCTGTGGAAGGATCTCCTGGTGCATGGGGGATGTTTGTCTTGGCATTCCTTTTGAGCTGTCACTCCCTTAGGGAAGAATTTCCTTACACCCACCCACCTGCATTGCCCCTGACTTATCCCTCGATTAGGGAAGTGAAGACGGGATGGGGATGCTGGAGAACAGCCTGAACTCTGAGAAGAGACTCCTTCAAACACAGAGGAGGAGCAGGATGAGGCACAGGATGGAGAAGACTGGGTGAGACCTGAGCAAGGGGGCTGTGGGCACATGGCTGGAAGTGCCTCACCTGGGAAAGCCTTAGGCTTAGCAAAAACACACTTTAGTTCTTGTTTATTGGACATCCCAGTGTCATTTAATGCTACACTGCAGTGCAGGGTACCCCAAATCAGCTTTATCACTCACTGCAACACAGCATCCATCACAGACTGCCCCTTCCACATCCCCCAGTCCCTCTCCCTCTCTCTCCCTCCCTCAGTTTCATGCCATGGGAATGGGGGGGTGGGAGGTGCAACACGAATCAAAGCCAGCTTATCATTTCAATGTATCATTTGAAATTGGGTAAAGAGAAAGCTGAATCATTCCCCACAACCTGAGGGCAGTGCTATCTTTCATCCTGACTTGTTCTGCTATTTACAAAAAAAACTGCATAATTACCAGAGCAAATGCCACGTCACAGCCTGCACCTGCTATGGGCAAGATAGAGAACATTCTTCTGAAAGTAATAATTAAATAAACCCATCCATCAGTCAGCTACATCTAGTTTTGTAGCTTCTGTGTGCTTTAAAAGGAGCAAAACAATGCATTTTTGCAATGAGATTTCTCTTCACATTTTAATGACAATTATTGCATGTAAACTAGCTTTTGTAAGAACTAGGAAGCAGATGGATGTGGTCAGAAAAAAAGCCCAGGCAAATACACCCACTGGAAAATCAAAAAGATAAAAATGCAAAGTCACTGCGTGTGTAGTTGTGTGTGCTGTGAAATGATTCTTTTTAGCCTCAGCATCTGAATATTCCCAATGGAAATGTTATTATAAAAGACAACAGGTTGTTTCAGCAGAACTGATCAAAGATTGCAGTTCCAGGCACGGTCCCATGATGTGACTGACAATCCTGAGCAAAGGAATTATTATTTCCCAGAAACTCAGTCTAGAATGGAAGAGATGGAGATGTTTGAAATCCGGGGAAGCTGTGAGAGGGTTATGAGGAGAGTTCTGGTAGCATGGAATCATCTCCTCATCTACCCTTCATTTCCCCTCTGAGCTGTGCCACCGATGTGCCAAGCATGGCACCCCTCCCAGCCTGCTTTAAACAGGAATTCCAGGCTTTCTTTGGGGCTGCAGCAGTTTCCTGATGATAAAATTCATCTTAGCCCAAGCCAAGGGGTGATTTGGGAGCTGGACCATCACAGTGACAAGACAGATGTTTAATGCTTGGGCTCAGGCACCTAAACATGCCCACACCTGCCCACATGCTTCTTTCTCCATCTCCTCACGTTGTATTTTCCTCTCCTCCCAGCTGACACCTGTGGTGCACATTCCTTTTACACTGCAGTTTAACAGACAGCTGGGATGAGCACCTGGATGGGACATTTGTCCTCTGTGACCACTGCAGGGAGCTGCACCTCACTGCTTCTTCTCTGCCAAGGGACAGTTTTACAACATTAAGCCAGTCCACATCAAATTTTGGGAAGTTGCATGCAAGGTAGGATTATGAGGATTAAAGGGGTGGAGGGCTCTGCTTTCCATTAAGGATTTGCTGACAGAGAATCTGTTGGCAATTAATAGATTAATAAATCTTTTTGTAAATGTCTCATGAATTCCTATGGAGTCGAGCAAGGCAATGATCCCAGTTCAAAGCCCACAGAGCACTCTGTGATATTTGAGGCTGTGCTTTGCAACTCTTGTTTTTTTCACAATTATCAGTGCTCAGAATTTTACTACAGTGGTCCAGCCCCTGCCCAGTGTGTTTAAACCACATGCCAATGTTGTTCTTCACTACCTCCAGAGACCTTGCAGAAGCAGTTCTTGGACAACTTTGGAAATCTTTGCTTTGGACCAAGCAAAACAAGCAAATCCTGGCTTCAAAATGCTGATTTTTATTGCCAATTAAGCCTTCAGAAAGTACTGAAGATTCAATTCTTGAAGCACACTGTAGCTTTGTTTGAAAATACACCACAACCAAAATGGGAGGGCAACAGAAATGGCTCAAGAAAATTCCAACAGATGGGTCCTACAGGGAAAGAGACCTCAGGAAAAGCCCTTCCTAATCACCTCTTCAGACAGCAAGGAAATGACTTCTGGGAAGGATTTACTTCCTTCCCTTTTCAGCATCCCAGATATTCAGAAACTCTTCCTGAGAGCTGCAGTTCCTACTTAAAGAGTAATTTATTGACGTTCCTAAGAGAGAACGCTTTAATTCACAAAATATTATTCATCAAAACGCTACAAAATGGCAGTTTTATTCTGATCCTAATCTATAAAGCTTTTTGTCTATCTTTAAAGCTATGGTTATCTTGAAGTGCTTAGTCTCATATTCATTGCTTTTATAATTGGACAACATAGAACAATGGGAGATTTACTAGTTTATTAAGAACCAAAATGAATGTAATCCAATATCACCCTTTGTTGAAAGCCACCTACAAAAGAATTGCATGAGGATGTGAAATGAATAATCTTTCTTGGTTTTCTCCTCTTGAAATCTCCACAGTGCCTTTCCAGAGCATAATAAATGGCAGGATGTTATGGAAAATTACTACAAGTCTTACCAGGTAAACAAGTTGAGGAGATTTTGGGGAGCTGGTGCAGCTCATTTCTGACAAAGGCTTTCACAGAGGAATCATTTTTATTTGAAATTATCCTGATGGTCCAGAATTAAAAGAGAAAGCCTTAAGATCAACAATCTAGTTCTTGTGCTACACACAACAATGCAGCCATTCAATCCAAACTTTTTCTTTGCCTTTTTCTTACCCATAAAGATGGGCTTGTGCATGGAGCAATGTTTCTAGGGGGGGAAAATAAAAATTGTTCCAGAAAAGGTAGGGCAATAAATAGCATTTAATATATAATAATAAACTAACACCAGGAAATAAACCTGAAATAATTATTTCAGCTCACAAGATCTAAGTCCTCCTCTGCATTACTAGTCCTTTAAAGAGGAACCGAGTGATCAGTGCTGAGCAGGAGTTAAATCTTCAAGGGTGAGAGCAATTAAAAAACAGGAGCAATGCCTCTCCATGACATGTCACAATTTGAACCAAGTAGTCAAACAAACAAAGGGATTTTGATGCCTCCTTGCCATGGACAGAACTAATTTTTTGAGTTCTAAATTCTTTCTAGGTTGGAATGAAGCTGAAATACATTGAAAAAATTCACAAATCCTGTTTTGGATGAAAATGGGATTTGACTCTGCAGTGAGCTCAAAAAGTGTCTGCTACCATCTTGGTCTCCTGAAGTCTGCTTCAAAACCTTCAGAAAGCCAACAACAAAGCAGAGATGCAATAAGTTAATTCTTAAATTTTCCTTTATTTAATGTGGTATTTTTGACAGGCATTAGTCCTACCTTTCTTCCCCTATTGTGATCTTGCAGTCTTCCCAACTCCTGGGTGAGCAAACAGGATGCTGGGAGCCCTGAAAGATGGGAGAATTCTTTTCTTCCACTTGGCAGGATCCTGCTCCCCACCTCCAGGAGGGGTCTGGGCTGATGCATCTCCAGGGAGCTGGGAAAAATAGATGGGAAAAGCTCAGCATGCAGATTGCCATGGCTCAGCTTCTCCCTCCCCATCACCAGCATTGGAAATAACTGGAAATATCATAATTGGAAAGAGCAACTGCCACTGGGTCAGGGCATTTGAGCCCTTCCCGTGTGGAAAGCCAGAGGAAAAATGCTGGATTGATGTCAAAGGCTCCACTGACCCCAAACTGATCCCTTGGGATCTCCTTGCATTTACACCCTGCAGAGTATCCATCCAAAAACACCTCAAAGGGTGATGATCACTTCAAGCTCTCTCACACAGATCACACCTGAGGTCCTTTCTCAAGTTAAGCTTTACCCACTGGCTTCAAGAATAAATAAATAAATGTTATTGTTGATTCCTCTGCTCTTCTGCAGCTCATGGCAGGGCAGGATGTCAGTTGTCTCTTTTCTCAGGGCTCATGTGCTTCTCTGCTTTTCCCCATAGATGATTCCTGAAAAAGAGAAAAAAAAAAAGGTGATGAATAAATTGAAAAAAAAATGCTTGTAGACCCAAAAGAAAGAATGCACCTATTATAAAATAAAATCTCTTTTAGTAGCTATTAGAATGCATTAAAAATATTCACAGGACTCTCCCCTCCAGTTATGTTGCAAAAGCCATGCAAATAATAATTGTGGCTAAGTGCAGTACAGTGACAGTCAATATTGTACTTCCCAAGCTAGCACTCATTATTCTTTATGGAAATCATGCATTTTGTGAAAGATCAAAAGATTTACATATCATATGGAGTGCTTTAGGGAGTGACTTGCTGTGCACTTTAAATGCACAATGTTCCACAGCCATTTAAATACAGATTTCATTTCTCTCTTCTGTGTGATATTAAATTTGAAAAAGGAGGGAGAGAGAGACAAAATCAACTCGGGTACCTTTGTTCACATCATGAAATACAATTTTAATTTGGTTCCAATATACAAGTTTAATATTTTTATGGGATGCTATTGAATAATCTGCTAGGCTCAGCATTGGCCTTTTCTCACGAAAGAGATGAAAGGATTTTTTTTTTCTGAGCACTGCAGGAAAAATCATCTGCTCTTCCATGCCCTGGAGAAGGGGACAGACTTTGAGAGCTTGGCCTCCCTCCATCACCGGCTCCTCTCAACCTCCCCCTGTTGGTCTGGTCTGCACTGAAGGGGATGCCCAGGATGGAATCACAATCCCTGGAGGTGTTCAAGGAAAACCTGGACATGGCACTCATGGCCATGGTTTAGTTGGAATCCTGGTCACTGAGAATTTTAGATTTTCTGTGCTGTTGGCGAAGTGGTGATCACCCAAAGGCTGGACCTGATGACCTTGGAGGTCTTTTCCAACCTAGAGGATTCTGTGACTCTTCCCTGGGTGTTTCCCCTCTGAAGGGGAGATGGGACTGGCAGACAGACAGAATCACTCCTGGGAGTCACCAAGGTTGGGACCACTCCTAAAAGCAGATTGTTCAGAATGGTCTGCAGGGCCAGAGAAGGGTCAGAATTGAACATTATTTTGGATTATTAGGATGACATTTGGGGTTTTGGGATTAGTTGGGGTCATTCTGGGTCTAAGCAGCAGCAGTGGGAGGAGTTGGGCACCACCCAACAAGAGATCTACACTGATGAGGATGAGGAAGATTGTCCCTCTCTGTCCTCTGAAGGAAGAAAAGAAATTGCTAATAATTGCTTCTGCACAAGCAATTAGTCCTTTATTTCTGTGCAAGAGGGAAAGTGTTGCATGGATAGGAAATCCACCCCATTTGTTTGCTTCTGATACATCCTGCATTATTTTTTGAACGAAGCAAATGGAAAACCTCTTTAATGAAGCATAGCTATGTTGTGATTAAGGCTTATTCTGTCTAAATATTGACTAGGATAACATTTTCTCAGGACGAACAGACCATAACCCATGACTCTGGCAACAAAGTCAGGAAAGATGCATCTTCTGGTTGTCTAAAGAGAAGTTTGACATGGCCAAGACAACAGGCAGAGTCTTTTGCCATTATTTATGAGATCCAGGCAGCGGGGTTTTGAGAAGCTGGAGCTTTCTAGTTCCACTGGACACTTAAAAGTTCAGGTGGAAACAGCTCTGCCCTTCCCTAAGTGGTGAGCACAGAGACAGGAACAGAGTGCCAGGAATTTCTGTGAAACTTCCAAAAGTGAGAACCTCTCCCATTCTCTTGGAGGGAAGATTTACCAAGGAGTCTTGCAAGCTGAAGTACAACCACTGGTTCTTTGACCTGCAGGTAAAATCAGAATAAGTCAGGCATACAGGTACTAATCCTGGCCTAAACAATCCAGGAAAAGAACTGGTGGATTGGGGTTTGGAAAACAAAATCTGTAATTAGAGCAGAGGATGCTTGGAAAATTAGCTCAAAAGGGGAAGATAAATTGTCCTGGGCATAGCTGGTCTTGTGCCTGTTTGAATGGTGTGATATTTTCTCTTTCTTTCAAAAACACACAGATTTGTGTTTCTGTAATAAATTAGTTTTATTCTCAAGAAAGATCCTGTTCTGAGGGAAGGGGTGCGAAGGGTTTTTGGTTTAGACATTGTCATGTGCACTACAGTCAGTCCAGAGAACCAAACTCAAACAGGATCCCATTTTGTGACAAAAAATAACCCACAGGAATGAACCTCTGCCCCAGAAGGGTTACCACAAGGTGAGGGAAGGCACAAAAGGGGGGTAAAATGCTACAAAATTCTGTTTGTTGGGATTTCAGACCTTTCCATCTCTGTCTGCAACCAGCAAAGCAATAATACCTCCCAGAGAAATACCACCTCCAGGGCGAATCAACTGCCATGCCTTGGAAATATTCATAAATAAACAGAAGAAGATGAATTGTTTCCCACAAACACTTAACAGATAAACCTTCCTGGGAAGGAAAAAAGCTCCCTGAGAAAACTATTATCTCCTTGGTCCAGGGGAGTTTTTGATCATTCTTAGGATTTGGGAATTTAAAGAAATCATGACAATAGATGACGGTGTCAAATTAAAAAGCAAGAAAACTGCTGTAGCTGTAGAGGCACAGCAGTGCTCTGTAATTCCAGAGTCTCCTGGCCTATCTGGGATATCACTAGGACAAACTGAGGAGTTAGGAGAGTTAACAGGAATTATTTAAGCAAGAATTTGATTCTTTGAGATTTAGTTGCTTATTTTAGCTTTCAAAACTCTTAAAAAGACACGCCTAACTTTAGACATAGCTCTAGGTCTCATTGTGGACAAGAAGAAGGATTTACATTGGGTGTTTTTTCAGGGTTTTGGCAGTGCATATGGTCTTAAAGGAAAATAAGGAGGAGCTGGGAGGTCCTGGACATGAACCTGCAATCTCTGGGCACTTCAGGAGGAAGATTATCTAAAACAGATTCTTGTTGCTCTATAACTCACCTTCTCTCCATTCCTTGTTTTTTCAGACACTGCTTTTTCATGGTATTATGGAATCACATAGGCTGGGAATAACCTTTGGGATCGTTGAGTCCAACCCTTCCCCCAGCACTGCCAAGCCCACCAGTAACCCATGTCCCCAGGTGCCACATCTATAGCTACAACACATTTGGAATATTTCCCTATAGAATTCTGCTGTTGTGTTTCCACCTTTGCCACTCCTCCAGCCCACCCAAACTTTTAAATTTCCCCTCTGTTCCCATTGTAAACTTCCCCGAGCTGAGCTCTGCAGCTCCAAGGATTTCTAGATGGACAGGCAGAAGTGTCCAGGTTAGCTAAGTGTTTGTAAAAGATAAAATTATTATTCTCTGGGAAAAAAACCACAACAACAACAACAACAACAACAACAAGAGGGGAGACACAAAATAATAACCCAGCAGATCTCAGGAGCCAATTGCCAAAAACCTTTACAGCAGTGCTTTGTCTTCCCACCAGCTGCAGATCCCAGCCCTTATTTTGGGCTCTGCACTGCAAAACTGGGCTTTCCTTTACACTAGAAGGAGCCAGGAATAAAAGAAGCACGGGAAGGCTGAAATTAAAGTGGGAGAGCAGCGGGAGCGTGGCAGTGGTGGTGTTAATGCTGAAGTATTCCCAGGGAGCGTGAGCTGGCAAATGTAGTGGACACCCAGATATTTGAAATGCAGCCAAATAATTTGGCACATCTCTAAACTGGCACAAAGCAGTCTTAGCAGAGCTTCCTACTGCTGCTGGCACTTTTACAGCTGTCTTTCTTCATCTTGCTCTTCCCACTGCAACAGCCACTCAACAGGTGTTTCCACAGTCACAGTGTGTTTGGCAGCTGTAACCCTTCAATATTATCGCTGGAATACATTTTTCTCCCTCTCAACAGCATCGCTTGGGTCTGTTGCCCAGAGGCTGGCATGGCAACGGGGACAGCTGACCAGCTGGATTTGGGAAAAGGGGGCTCTGGGCTCTGGGCAGCCAGATGTAGGAGTTGGTAGAGCAGTCGGAGAACATCAAGGCTTGGCATGGCTCTGGAAAGCTGGAGCAATGCTTGGCTGGGGTTTATCTGGATCCCATATTCTGCTCACCTGGGTCTTCACTGCTTTTTTGTCTTGTTGCCCCAGGAGATCCTGGTCCCACATCCATTAACAGAACAGATCCTTGTTTATTTTCTGTTGATTAAACAGGCATGGAAAACATCATTTCTTTGTTCTCTGTTGTTCACTTGGAATGCAAGGGGCTTTCATATTCAGTGATTTTCTTCATTGCAAAAAAGTTTCCCTAACCTTTGGGTTTCCTGTCTTTAATTTTTCATAAGGATTGAGTGTTTGCTCAAATTATGATGGATTTTCTCTACCTGACCCTATTCAGTCTTCAATCCAAATGTGCTTAGAGCAGAAGACAGGAAAACTAAAATCCTAGAGGAAACCTGGGAACTCAGACACAGAAAGTACCCAGAGCAATTCAAAGGTGAGACATTTTGGACCGGAGTTCATGAGGACATTAAAATTTAAAAATTGTCTTTTTTCTGCCTTTTCTTTACCTTGCCTGAGGAGCTTTTTGGTCTTTTGTCACTTTTTTGGTTTTCATCTCATACACACCAAGGCAGTCTCAGTTCTGTCAGCAATGCAGTCCATGGTTTACTGGATGTTGTCTTCTTCCCACTTCAAATTTTCCCCATGCACAAAACCTTGCAGCTGAGAAACTTCCAGAGCAAGAGAAACATGGTTTTTAACAGCCCCCAAGCAACTTTCTTTCCATGGATTTATCTGCTGGATTTTTGAACTTTGGTGAACTTTGAGCATCCACCAAGTGCTGCAGTCAGGAGTTTCACCCCTTCACAAATCTGGGTGTAAAGAACCACTTCTTCCTGTTTATTTTGAATCCATGACCCAACTGTTTTGCTTGGTGTCCCTAAGTCTTGTATAGGAAAACAGGTGGGAAAATGAGTTTCTGTCCCTCCCTGCTTCTCCAGCCGCTGTGGTTTCTCAGGTCTGACTTTATGGGTAAATCCTCCACCCATCCTCCCTTTTCCAATGAGTGCTTGAAAAAGACCTTTAAAATAGAAATATGGAAATGTCCCAGTGGATCTTAACTCTCTTTGCTCCCCAGAACATCTCACCTTGGATTCAGTCCAGAGGAGGCCATGAAGGTGATTAAAGAGATGGAAACCACTCCTATAAGGAAAGGCTGAGGGAGTTAATGTTGTTCAGCTTGGAGAAGACTCTGAGGAGATCATAGAGCTCCTTCCAGTTCCTGAAGGGGCTCCAAGAGAGCTGGACAGGGACTTTGACCAAGGAAATGGAGTGACAGGACAAGGAGGAATGGCTGCACACTCAAAGAGACCAGATTTAGATTGGATGTTAGGATAATATTCTTGGATGTGAGGGTGGTGAGGCCCTGGCACAGGGTGCCCAGAGAAGCTGTGGCTGCCCCTGGATCCCTGGCAGTGTCCAAGGCCAGGTTGGATGGGGCTTGGAGCAGCCTGGGACAGTGGAAGGTGTCCCTGCCATGGCAGGGCGTTGGAATGAGATGAGCTTTAAGTTCTCTTCCAACCCAAACCATTCTGGGGTTCCATGACCACTCCGAAGAGCCAGAATTATATTTCCAGCCCTCCTTTGTCTATGTTTATGTTGGATGTGTGGACACATGTTGGAACCCTGAAACCCGGGGTTTTGGAGCTTTCTGTGCTTTCTGGCAGTGACCCCCTGGAGAACACTGCTTTTGACCTGAGGCCTTGGAGAAGGCTCCAAATTTGAGTGATGGAGTTAAAATCACGGGTGTGTAGTTAAACAGAAGTGTGTGATTTCACATGGTGAATGGTTTTAAATTTGATGTTTTTATAATATAGTAATAGGTATGGGACAAGATGGAAGATTTTGGGTGGTGTCTCTTACTGCCTTCTTCTTCCTTCTTCTTCATGGTTTCAGGCAGTAGTTTCTGGTTGGACAGTTAGTGCTGCACTGAGGGTCATGGAATTTAGTTATTGGGTTAAAAGTATAAATAATATAGGTGTTAATTCTCTATTGGACTGTTTAGCTCTAAGAGACCTTGTACCTAGCTAGATTCGGCTCCATTTTGCTCACTTTTAGCTGGTAGCTAAAAGTGTTGCAGAACTCTCCGTACTTTAGATAAGATTTAATAAATAACCAAGTCTGAACACGAGAAATTCATCTCCTTCGTGTTTTTAATCTTAACTCTGAGTGAAGACAAAAGAAAATGAAGACAAGCCACTAATTAAGTGGTGCAGTTACCCCATTTACAGACACAGACTTGCTAACCACAGGTAGGGCCCTTGGAGAGCCCAGGTCTCAGGGTATGTGTGGCACAGAAAGAAGTTTTTAAATCTCTGTCCAGAGCACCACGAGCTCTCACTTCCCCATCAGGGCCAGGAGGCTGCCAGGCTGTTAAAGCCCTCTTCCCACTCTCCCCAATGTTGCCATTAATATGTAAAAGCTTAAGCTTGCTAAAGGGATTATTTCCCATCCTATCTGATTGTAAACTGGCATTTCAATGATTACATGTATCTTTTTGTCATTTCCTCGTAAAACATCTTATTCTTGAACGGCATAATTGGCCTCTTACTAATGTTTAATGAATGATTAAATCAGCATAAACGCAACATACAGCTCGACATGGAAAGCATGTTTACAACCTCCAGAGCCACAAAAATGTCTTTTTTTGCAATATAGGTTTGAAACCCTTGTAGTTTCCTAAATATGAACTTTTTGGTGTATTTCATATTACATATGTGGGAAAGAAAAGCTGAATTTGCCTGTGTGAGCTCAGAAGCAATTCAGTCACTTATCATTTTGTTTGCAATTCATAACCTGTGTATTAACAACACCTCTGTGGTTTTCATTTAAGTATATTATATAATCTTCCCAAATCAAAAGCCAATTAGAGTCACATAATTGCAGAGCTCAGGCAGGTAAGTCCTTGTAGAGGTGGCTGAGCAAGGACATTTCCTTGCACTGACACATCACATCAACCATCCTCACACAGACTCCAGGTTTTGCCCAGGAAAAGGAGTCCAAGCCAGATGAAGCATCAAATGTTTATCTGAGTGTAAAGAGAAATGGAAAGCTATTTCTTCAAAGGAGGGAGAAATATGGGAGGATACAAATCCAGCTTGCTGAAATATGAGGGTGAGAGGCATTTAAGACAAATGGGAATCCTGTGGAAACACGATGATGATCTGAGGGTCACAGATGTAAGATCAATGTAAGAAAGTCCACTTTAATAAAGGTCCCTTAGCTGACAAAAACCAGACCCCTCAAACTGGGATATGTTTTACCAGGGTGACTACAGCACTCCAGCATCCTGTAGGAGTGGAAAAGCCAAGTGAAGTCCTAAGGTTTATCTGTCCAGATGTAGCCAGTGGAGTTAGGGGAGTATCACTGATACTCTCCAGGGTCACTGGCTGAGCAAGGTGCCTCATTCAGGAAAGATCCTCCCATTTCAACAAGTACAGAGAAGACAGGGAGATGGGAATTTCAGTCTTCCAGGAGAAGATGCAAAAACATTCAGCTTTCCCTGTGGAAATATGGCAGGGAAGTGAGCACAACAAAGCAAAGAAGCCTGCTTAGACAGAAAGCTGGCATTAGCACAGGAATATATCAGAACAAGCCAGATAGTTTGAGGGTGGAAGTTACAGCTCCCAAGCATTGAGGTGCTGAAGCAGCTCTTTGACAGATGCTGCAGGGCCAAGGAAATGCATGGGTTTAGAGTGAGGCTGGATTTGTTTGTGGAGGGGCTGGGGGTCTGTCTTCTCTTCAAAGCTGCTATCTACATTGTTCAGCAAAAAAGTTTGTCTGCAAGACCAGAAAGCAAAAAGACACCGTGAGGCAGCATCCTTGAGACGTGCAGAGCATGGGCCAGGCTCCTGGCTGACCAGCTCTCCCAGGATTCTGCTGAACCACGGAATTGTACAGGTGAGAAAAGACCTCCAGGATCACCAAGTCCAACCATTCCTCCAGTTCTGCCAAGGCACCACTAACCCACGTCCCCAGGTGATGCTGTTTGAGATTTCCTGCGCTCCCTCTGTACTTCTACTGAAGAAATATTTGACTGATTTTGGAGAAAAAAAATGGAGTTTTTCTCCAACCAGTCCAGTGTGATGCCCACACAAATGGCTTTTCCCTCCTGCTCTCCAACAGCTGTAGATGTTTCTCATGTGCTTTTATGGCAGAACTCCACAGTCAGGACTTTCTGCCCACTGCCCAACCTGTGGCCTTGTCCATAAAGCCCAGCTGACAGGAATTCTCCTGCAGCATCCTTTATCATGGAACCCTCCCATATCTTGCTGCCTCCATCCACTTCTGGACTGCAGCATACAAGGCAGTAAAAAAAAGAAGATAATTGGGTGGTCTGTTATAGTGACAAATGCAAGCAAAATGAAAAAAAAACTTTTAAAAAGGGCTAATTAAAATGGTAAAATAATGTCTTATAAAGGCATTTATGTATTAAAAAAAAATTAGAAAAAGATGGGGAATCAATATTCCATTTTCTGAGGTGTTCCTGCAACATTTCACAAGGGTCACAGCATCCTTACCAGCAGCAGGATCCAACTGGTATCTCAACACTTCAATCCAGCCACAACTGCACCACAAACTAAATCTGAGTTTGGCAAACACTCTCCTGGTCTCATCATCTGGTTTATAAAATCACTGAGGGATTTTAAAGGCACCACAGGCAGGTGCACTTCTAGCTGGCATCACAGTTTGGATTAATGGCATGCCCAAACCACCAGCAGGAGCAAGTGTTACAGCTCTCAGCAAAACCAGCCTGGATTTATTCTTTAACATCTGAGGGAGAAAAGGCAGGCATTGAAACCAATACAGATCCACCCATTAATAACAAAAAGTCCAATCAGGAAATGTAAGAGCACAATATTTTAACCAAAATGCAAGGAAAAATTAATCATCAAAACCTTTGGAAATTTCTGGCCAACCTGTCTGATGCTGTCATGATAAGACCACAGCCTGAAAGTGATCCCAGGCTGTTTTTTAAAGTGGTGAACAAAAGTGTCAAATAATGACTCTTCAAAAAGCCTTTATCCCTGCATTCCCATCCCTGAAAATTCAGCACTGGGAGCTGTGGCTGCTCTGCTTTGCAAATCTTCTGAGACACTGAAATGCCCAGGAAAAATGTTCCTGTGAGAATACCAGGTGGAGAATTAGACTGAATGTTGGAATACCCAACTTTCCAAGCCAGATTGATGCGAGGTGCCTTATTTGCTTTTTGTGTAAATAAAGGTATGCTATTCTTGTATTTTAGGAAAATAATGGAAATAAAACCAAAAAGTATTGCAGTGTCAAACTCCTTCAAGCATCCCCTGATCTGTCACTGAGGGAATCCTCACCAGCCATGTCTGAGGGCTTCACATGAACCATAGCAGTGTCTACTAAGCTGCTGTGTTTGCTCTCTCTGCCACAGCCCAGTGCTTTCAGTCAACACAGATACCTGGAGACTGCCGACTTCAAACATTGTTTATTGAGCAAACAACCACCCTACAGCTCAAAAGGCAAAGGGAGGGGAGAGAAAAAGATGGGGAAGTGTCCCTGTGAATGTGATTCAGGAGGGACATGAGCTAGCCAAGGATATTGAAGAATATAGCAAATATTCTATTGCCTGTCTGTCCAACAAAACAGAGCAAGGATAAAATACCAAAACCTAGAACCACGTGTGGACTGGGATGTCTGGGTTAAAATCCCTGCCAAGATGGTGCTCAATTCTCAAGATAATAAAATTCTCTGGATGCTCCAGTTTCCACCCAAAAAGTCTTCATAGCACCTGTATTTCAGCTGCTGGGCACCCACATGGCCACCCAGGTCCTGCAGGGCACTGCTGGGATTATTGCATGGAATCTTCTAGAGAGGAAAAAGGGAGGATCTACTCAATCAAAAATAAAAGGGAAAGGACACACTGGGGGCTAAAATATTCTGTTACACTGCACCAGATTTCTCACCTGTCCTGTACCAAACCTGATCCTTCCTATGTAAAACTATTCAAGATGCAGGGTCAGAGGGAAAATGGGAGACTTCTGAGTGCTGGCAACTTTTTGGTCTTCAACCACTGTGGTTTAGTCTCAGAACAACTCACATTCAATCACATCACTCCTGGGAGAGGACTCAGTGTTGTTGTCACGTTGTAAATCCAAACAAAGGAAACAGACCAACAGATCACTCAAACTTATTTTGTCCATTTTAGAATGTTTTCCAAGGGTTTCCACGTCCATGGGCTTTTGACATGACTTACCTGGAGAGGCACATGGCATGGAAATTCCCTCCTTCTCTGGAAGTGTCACCCAATCTTCTGTTCCCAACAAGCCAGCAGAGCCTGGAAAAGGGCCTGGAAATGGAGTGAAGATCACACCTGTGGGACATTACTGTGAAAGAGAAGGATACATGCAAGGAAACAGAGATGGGCACAAGGCAGAATGGGAGCATGGAACGTGCAAAACTCATGAAGAAAAGCACTGAAGCCTTTCTGAGTTTCCCCACATGATGGTGGCTAAAGGCTGTGCAATTGGGGCACCTTCTGTAATGCACATTAGAGGGGGATAAAATGCAGAGGAAAACCCAAGCAGGCAATGGGTTGTGAGAGGGAACACGTTATTCTCCATCCGTTTGCAGGGAGAAGAGGTGCTGACATCCCAGCATTCCAGATTCCTTCCTTAAAGGAAGCCTGGGCACTGTTTCTTTTCTGTCCCAGTGTTGTCACAGCTGTCACCGCTGCCAAGCAAGCTTGGGTAGCTGCTCTGTGCATGGGGCCACCCTGTGCCCCTCTTTCCAGGGAGGATATTCCCTGCATCCTTCCCTGGCATGGCAGAGCCCTCGCAGATGGGTGAGCAAACCCACAGCTGGCACTGCAGCTTGCATTTAGACAATGAGACACCCTGCCAGCAGCCACGCTTCTTGGAAGGGATTGTGCTGTAAATATTTCACTGACTGCTGCCCGTGGCCACTAAACACTGACAAATGCTCCTGTAACAAAGGTTTGGGTTCTGGACCTCAAACCTCTTTAATCCCAAACTTCAGCCTTGCTCCTGTCAGCTCCCAAAACTCATCCTCACCTTGGTAAGGTTTTAGTGGGATTAGGTCAGCACAGCTGCATCTACTTCCTGCAGTTCTTTTTATTCTGTGCTGATTTCTTTTTAAATTCTCAGTGTTTTATTGTTTCTGGAGAGTTTAATTTAAGAAAAAACGCTTGATTTCTGGTTTTCTGGGGTTTGGTTTGGCTTCTTTATCAAGTCAACAAAACCCCCCACAATCCTGTGCCTCCAGTGAAAGGAAAACTTTGCCTGCCAGAATTAAGTGGAGGTGGCAGAAATGAGGATATTTGAACAAAGAAAGCAGGAGTGATCACTACCCCATCGCTGGAGCACACAGGGAAAGGAAAGAGAGAAATGGAACAGCAGCAGTGAAAAATATGCATGCATATTCAGCCCCTTTGTCAAAAAACCTTGTGCTGCAGCATTTCAATTAACAAAGTAGGATGGTTTACCTGATAAAATGCTCCCTGTGTGAGTGTAATTACATATTTATGCCCCACAGAGATTTTTTAATTTCTCTTCAGTTTGTTTGCCTTGAAAGTATTTGTCACTGGAAATGTTCTTGATGTGTAATTTTAAGGCAGGGTTGGCCAAATGTGTAGTTTGTTTTCATTTTAGATTTACTTCACTGAAGAAGGATTGGAAGATAATGTATATTTTCAGCGCAAACGAAAAAAAAATCAATAAGGAAGGTGATACATGAACCAGCTGCAGAATAAAAAAATGCACTCGAGTGCTGCTTCAGAAATTCAAGCCTTTTTTTCTTTCTCTTTCTCTTGCTTTAAAAATATATTCTCAGGTGCTTGAAACAGCTTATTGTTCTGCCCCTTTCATTTTGTCCTTGCTCCCCAAACACATCTCTCATGTTTCCAGAGAGGCTGCAATGAACAGGCAGCCTTTTAGTCATTGTTTTCCTATTATTTGAGCCCCTTCCTGAGTAATCCCTGCCCTGGAATCAGTTCTGGGCACCTGGCTACCTCCAGCAAAGCTTTACAGATGTGCTGGAGCCCAGAGCTGCATTCCACAGGTTTTGAGTTGCCCAAGTTCCTTGTCCTCACTTGTGCAGGTGCTGGGCTGGGTCAGGGCTTGGCAGAGCACAACTCTTGTAAATGCATTGTCACACATCAGTTTAGCCATAGAAATACACAGTTCAGACCTTGGAGAGCTGCTTGGATGCTCAGGGAAGAGCAGAACCCCAGCTCCCATCAAAATCCACCCTGCTGTTATTGGTTTTCTTTTTCCCTTATTTCCTCCAAAGTTCCTTAGGAAGGACAGGAAAGAATCTGAAGGTTAAACCCACGCCAGTTTTGGCTGGGGGACAGCACAACAGCAGGTCACTGCTGGCTGGGGAGGTCAGTGCATCTCAGAAAGATTGTTGGAGAGGTTTCCTCAAGCCACACAGCGCTTCAGCCAAGGCTTGAGAAGCCACCACAGCATAAACCATTTCATGAGGATTATTCCCAGTTTAACCTTGCAGGAAAGGAAGAATTTTGAGCAGTGTCAGGAGAGAAATCCACGACCCTTCCCAAAGACCATGTGTGCTGATGGCACAGGGATGATTCTGCTGGGGCAAGCTGAGCTTCTGGCTCTGGAGGTGACAAACACCCAGATCCATCTCCCAGACCTGACAGCAATTTCTGACACTGCCATGGCTGAATCCATCTCCCAGGTCTGGCAGAGAGAAGCAGAGCCCTGGAGTTGGCTCTGCTCCTTCCTCTCCAACAGACCCTGGAGGGTCAGGAGCAGCATCTGTTCTGCTTCTTCCAGGATGCAAAAGGCAAGCTCGTGTCTTCCTCTGTTAGCTGCAGCACATATTAGTGGCTTGTCTTCTTTTTTGTTCTGCCTTCACTCAGAGTCAGGATTGAAGCACAAGAGACAGATTCTTTGTGTTCAGACTCAATTGTTTATTAATTCTTATCTATAGTACAGAGAGTTCTGCAGCACTTCTAGATAACAAGCCAAAAGTGAGAAAATGGAAGGTGAATCTAGCTAGTTACAAGGTCTTTTAAAGCCTAACTATCCAATTAAAAGCTAACATCTATATTATTTTTACTTTTGACCCAATAATCAAACACCTGTGACCTGCCCTGCGTGATTTTCTATCTAACCAAAAACTACCTGAAATCATGAAGAAGGAACAAGAAGGAAGAAGAGACAATGTCCAAGAACCACCATCTTGTCCCATATTCTAAAATCCCAAATTCCAAACCCTTCACCATGTGAAATCACACACTTCCATTCAAACTACACACCAGTGATTCCAAATCCATCACTCAAATTTGGAAGCCTTCTCCAAGATCTCAGGTCAAAAGCAGGGTTCTTTTGAGGGTCAGTGTCAGAAAGCACAGAAACCTCAAAATTCCCAGGCTTTAGGGTTTCAACATTCCTCCTCCCAGGCTGTGTGAGAGCTCCAGGAGCGAGGCCCAGGGATGGGATTCAACCCCAGCACCTGCCAAACCACGACAATTCCCTGCCACAGCCAGGATTGTCCTCTCTCCCCCAGCTGTCCCAGTGCCCTGAAAAGAAAAGCTCCAAGATGAAAGACAAAGGAGCTGGAAAAAGCCCAGCATGTGCTTGTGGGAAATTATGTTGGGGATGAGGAAAACCTACAAAGGAAATACCCAGAAGTCTTAACCCTCCAACGTGCCACCAGGACAACCGTGCTCTGCTACAGCTCCTCTGAACAGAGATTTTTTTTCCCCCCACACTTTGGTTACTCAAGAAATGCAAACTTCCTTTCAGGTACAAACCTGGAGCTACCACCACTGTGCTCTCTCTGTGTTTGGTTCCTGTCCCACTCAAGGGTGATTGCCAAAAGCCAAAAAACCTGATACGGGTTAACATGGATGTAGTGGTTTTGGTTTATTAATTTGAAATTTTTTCACTGTGAGATAGGATTAGGAGGAAGGTAAAACAGGTTTAATTTTAAATGGTACAAAGAGAAATTTTATTACTAGAAACTATAAGAAAAATGTTTAGAACACATAAAAAATTTCAGAAAACCTTTACAAACCACCACAATGGAGCAGGAAGAGAATTCTGCTGCTGCATGGGATTCCTGCACACCTTTAAATCAGCTGCTACCTTGAAATGCATCATGTCAGTTTATTCTCCAGGGTCAGGACAAGAGGAAACAGATTCAGGTTGCACCAGGGGAGGTTTAGGTTGGTATAAGGAAAAAAATATCTTCACAGAAAAAGTTTGTCAAGACTGGAAAAGGCTGCCCAAGGCAGTGATGGAGTGATGATTCCTGGAGGGATTTAAATGATGTGTGGATTTGGCACTTGGGGATGTGGCTTAGTGGTGGTGTGGCAGTGCTGGAAGAAAATTTGGACTCGATGATCTTGGAGGCCTTTTCCAACCAAAATTGTTCTGTGATTCCCATCTCAGCCCAAGCAGCAGTGTGAAAATGAGGCAAGCAGCTCTCAGGTGCACAAAGCCAGGTCTGACCACACAAAGAAACGAGGGTGCTGCACATTGGCTTGATCTTCCCCCATCCTGTTATACCAGAAATCGCACAATCCTTTTAGAGTTCCACAAAGTGTTTTGCAAAAGTTTTCCTAAACAAGAAATATTACCATATGATCACCAACATTCTCAGTTAACCCCTGCAAGCCTGGCTGTTTGGCAGTAGACATGAAAAGGGCATGGAGTCACAGGACAATGGGGAATGGCTTCACACTGACAGAGGGCAGGGTTAGATTAGAAATTAGGAAGAAATCCCTTACTCTGAGGATGGTGAGACACTGGAACAGGTTTCCCAGAAAAGTTGTGGCTGCCCCATCCCTGGAAGTGTTCAAAACCAGGCTGGATGAGGCTTGGAGAAACCAGTTCTAGTGGAAGGTGTCCCTGCCCTTGGCAGGGGGATGGAACTGGGTGTTCTTGAAGGTCCCTTCCAACCCGAAGCATTCTGTGATTCTTTGATTCCATGTTCCAGCTTCCACAGGCAGCGTTTGGCTCTGGCCCAGCTGGAGTGCAGCTCCCCTGGCAGGCAGCACCCCAGGGCTGCCAGCCAGACCTGTGCCACTCGGCAGTCCTGCTCTGCAGTTCCTGGAGGAAAGTCAGCAAGCACTGCTGGCCAGGCTGCCAAACAGCCCTGCACCCCAAACCTGCCTGGCCCAGCCCCAGCCTGCAGCACAGCACTGTGGGGAGGCACTGCTATCCCCCACCCCGGGAACCCCTGCTCCCCAACCTCCCAAAGGTGCACACACCCACTGGGATTATTTATGTGAGGAGACCATCAGCCTGCAGGGACAGGAGGGGTGTCTGTCCACTGATTATATCACCTCCTGAGATTCCTCCTGGCCCTTTGTCTCTGTGATTGCTCAGCACCTCCTGCTGCCAGCATGGGTTTGTGGTGATGTTTTCCACCAGCTAGACTGAGGTCAGGCACCACTTGGTTGTTGACACCAATGAATTCTGGTTTGAATGGCCCAAATGACCTGTTCCTGTTGCAGGCTGAGATTACCAATAACAACAGCAACAAAAAATAGCAACCAAAACAAATAAACAAACCAACCCTCAGTGCTTCTTAAGATGTTTTATCTGTCTCAGTACCCCTGTAAGACTCAATACCCTCTCTAGTCTCATATTCCAGTGATATCTCACTTATACTACCATGGGATAGACACCCCACCACATGTCCCTCTCAGAGGTCAAGGGCTGCTCACAAGTTCCAGTTCCAATTCTGGCATATTCTGCTTCTTCACCTCAGCTTCTCTTTGTCTTCCTCATCCCCTCTTTTATTCCTTAGCCAAAAATGCTCTATCAGGGGCCCACGTCCTGCCTGGGAGTGTTTGAGTGCATGAAAAACTCCTGAAGGGTATTGGTTTCTCTGAGAGGTTTGCACAGAATGCCACATATCATCTCAGAAATATCTGCTTTTTTAAGCTATATGGTAATGCAGGCTGTGCATCTGAGATTAGAATAAGGCCCTGAGGAACAAAACACTCCTCTCCCTTTACAGCTGACAATGCAGAGCTGATTTTTATGAACTCATTTCCAAGAGATTCGACTCCATTGTTTAACACAGCCACGGTTTCAAGGGAAATCTCCAAAGATGGTTTGACTTAGAGCATTGCCATTTCCACTGCTGGGGTGCACAATTTCACTGGGTGATATTGAGCTGTGGCCTGGGTGCCCAGAGTGGGGCTGAGCATTCCAAAACAAGCTGGGGGAATCTCCAGACTTCCAACAAACAGCCTCGAAAACCCAGGGGAAGATGCACAAGGACAAGAGGATGCTCTTGGGAGCCCCAAGAAGATTGCTCAGTTCCTGTGGCCTCTTGCTGCTTTGTAACAGATCATATTCACCAGCTCCTGCATTCTTCCTTTTCATCATTCAACACTTCAATGCAATTCTTGTCTGCACTCATGAGTCATAGTATGCAAATTTAAAAATCACCAAATAATGGAACAGCACCCTGAAAGACTGAAAAAATAAAATAATGGAGTTTTTTGGATAAACTCACAGGGCCGGAAGAATCAGCCATTCTTGTAGGAACAGTTTTCATCTCACCTCAAAATAAAGTGTATATATATCTATACATCTCTATATAGATACAGATATCTTGTCCCCAGCCCAATCCTTCTGAAGAAACATTGCCTTAAACCACATCACTGACATCCTTACCCAAAACACCATTTCAAGAGCAAAACAAATGGCGCAAAAATAAGACAAAGTAATGAACCTGTTCCAAATGGACACATCAGCAGCACAAAGGGAAGCTGGACTGGAACCCTGAGACACTTGGAGAGCCATGTACAGTGTGTTTGCACAGGGCCTGCCACTCTCCTGGCCTGCTCCTGTCCAGTCTCTGTTCTGCCACAATCACAGCAGCAGCAGCAGCAGCAATGAATTAAGTTCTGCCTGCAGTGGATGTGGCGATTTCATTTTGGCAGCACGAATGTTGCTAAGTGAAAGCACGTCTTTCTGAACTGCCTTGCTCATGGGAACCATTTAATCATTATAGAGCAATTATAGAGGTCTTTATTCAGTTGTTCCTTAAGTCCTCATTCAGGCAAACCTATTTCAATGGGAACTGTGCCTGAAAGGGACTCATCAAAACCTGACCAGGAAATGGCCAGTAAGAGTAACCGATTTCCAAGAGAGAAAAACTCATGCATTACATCCATAATGGGTAACTTCTTATGAATACACCTATTGAAGTGTGTTATATTCATTAAACTCCATTTGGAGAGGAAGGGTAACCTTCCAGTTAACACAATTTCTAAGGGCTGGTGAGAGCTGGGTTCTGTCCCTGCCTTTAACACCAGCACCACTTTGTCATTTTACCTTGAATTTAGCGAAATAGGTACAGAACTGGGACAGCAGTAACCACCAGTTTAACTGTATTTGTGGGCTGCAGCCCCTGGATTCTCCTTTGCGAAACAGAAAGAGGAGCAGAAAATTTCTCCTATTTTTTTTTTTCTCTGTTCACATTTTGAGGCAGGGCAGGTCTTTAATTCTGTGTACACCCAGTGCATCGCACAAAACGTCTTTGAAGGGGGCTGTGCTGATCACACAGCAATAATACTAATTGTTATCAATACAAGCTAAGAATGCTGTGCTTTTGTGGCAAATGTCCACTAGGAACTTGACTGAGACCATCAACATTCCATTTGGGACTTAAGCCCCATTTGAACTTGTCTCCCAAAGCGAGAGTTTACAAACACAATTTAGTCCCTGTTTGAGCAGGCACTTTGAAGATGTAAAGTACTAAATTGTGTATCTGTATGTACAAGAGACAGAGACAGAATGTGTAATTTCTTTCTGCATTCAGGGAACACAAGATTTCCTTTTTTCCCCTCTTTTTGGAAGGAAGTTTACTGCTGAGACCATTAGAGAAAATGCAAATGTGCAGACTGTTTGTTAAGGCTCCAGGAGAAAAAGCACAGGCAGTTGTTACCATGAGTATTTCTAGGAAAATGGGAAATCTTTGTCTTTAAGTGTATTTATTTAGCCAAGAAAAGTTTGCACAGCTTGTGGAGAATGGTTCTGGAGGAAATTAAATTTCAGCTGCACCTTCATATCACTCCTACACCTGCCAGTTCCTCTGACCAGCTCATGATGTCCTGCACCAACGTCACAGGTGAGCTGTTGTGCAACCACCAGGTTTTTTTCTCTTATCCAAGAAAGAGGCAACAATCCTACTCCTGCACACAACAGATTGCCTGTTGCAGCAAAACCACAGGCAGGAGACATGAGGAATTTTGGAGGCTGATTCAAGAAAAATAAAATTACATTCTATGTTGATATAGGCTGGTGTAGAAGGATCCAAGCTGGATGCAGCCTAAAACAGGTTTGGTGCAGAACACATTTCTTATTAGAGATTATTAACTTGGACACGGCCACAAGAGGACCTGAGACTGGAAAATGGGAATAAGAGACAGAAAAGGGAGAAACATTTGCAGACATTGACCTTGGAAACAGAAGAAATGAGCAGAACCAGAGGCTGCTTGTGCACAACACACCTTTCATGAAAGACAAACTGTGGTCAAACAAACTGCACAGCAATTTAAGGCAATGCAAAATGTTTTGATAATACTTTGAAAACTAAATGTTTTGGTTCTTCAGTTTGGAACTAATGCTTCAATTCCAAAATATATTTGAAGTCTAATTAAAAAAAATTATTTATATGAGTTAAAAAAATTAAGACCTTCACACCACATTGAAATATTCTGGTTAGAGCTCAAAGATTAGATTACAGAGATATATTTCATCTGCCCTGTGAGCATGGGTACATCTAAGCTGATCATTCTAGGTTCTCTCAAGCCACTGAAGCTCCAGCCAGGAAAATCAGTGGAGCATAGGGTGCAATTCACTTTTTCTTACAGCAACTATCGAAATCTAGTCAATCAAGTGGTGCCCTAAAAGCACCTTTGCTCCCCAGCACAACACAGGTGTCTGACCCAGGTGTAAATGTGTGCCTGGCACATTCTGTGCTCACTGACTGCCTGTGTGCAGCTGGGCTTCATCTGCCCCAGAACCACAGAAAGGCTGGGAAAGCCCTCTAAGATCCAGTCCAGCTCTGCCAAACCACCACTAAATCATGGCCCCAATTGCCACATCCACACATTTTTTGAACAATCTGAGGGATGGTGACTCCAACACTGCCCTGGTGCCAGGGCTGGGCATTCCTTTCCGTGAAGAAATTTTTCCCTGATATCCAGTTTAAACCTGTCCTGGTATAACTTGTGGCTGCTCCCTCTCCTCCTGTCCCTGTTCCCTGGGAGCAGATCCCAAATCCCCCCTGGCTGTCCCCTCCTGTCAGGAGTTGTGCAGAGCCACAAGGTCCCCCCTGAGCCTCCTTTTCTCCAGGCTGAGCCCCTTCCCAGCTCCCTCAGCCTCTCCTGGGGCTTCAGCCCCTTCCCCATCTCCATTCCCTTCTCTGGACACTCTCCAGCCCCTCAGTGCCTTTCTTGTGGTGAGAAGAATCTCATTCTTCCACTCTGAATTTTTCCACCTCAGTCCAAAGCAAAGACCTCTGGCCAATCACCTTCAAATTGAGAAAAGGGGATGTGTGTGGAAACCCCTGATACAAATCTGTAGGATCCTAAAGAACTGTGTTGTGCTTATTCTCAAGGTAAGAATTCTATATTTTGCTTTGGTTGTATTTTTACAGCTCATGTGCACACACACTCAGCACTGTGGGGGAAAACACATAAGGAAAAGAAAAGCTGTCTTCAGTAGAGAGATAACTTATCTTTCCAGCGATATTTTTTCCCCCATCTGCATTTAAAATGAGTCAGATTTGGATGGAGGAGCAGCACTTGCTGCTTCATGGGCTTCAGAAGCACTGCATGTGCTCCTACACAGGTTTTGTGTATGTGCAATGTGGATGTATTAAGGACTTTGTTGTTGTTGTTTATGAGGTTTGAGTGGATAAAAAGGATAAATGTAGTGGGCTCATACAAAAAAGTACATTGGGATTAAAAGCAAAAAAAGCATGGCTAAGAAGTTCCTTAATTAACTCATCTTGAGAAGAGCCATTCCTTCAAACACCACACAGAATTAAGACATAGTCAGGTTTCTTGGAGAGCAAAGTTGCAGACAGATGCCAGGGGGAACCAACAAATATTTCTAGCACGTTACCAACCTCACCTAATCTGTTTAATTGTGTTTGTAAATTCATGAGGCACCCAACTGCTTCCCCAAATACCTCACTTCTGTGGAGCAGGTCCTAAATTACAACGTGTGGGGTGCACTGCCTCAAGTGCCAGACTCTGTTGAAGATCAGTCCCTTTCCTTATTAACATCCACTCCTGCAGAGATGGAACCTTCTGTTCAGAGGCATCTCATCCTCACAGATCCCAGTGGTAAACTCTGTGCTTGCTAACATCACCCTTTGTAGTAATTATATTTTCTAAGCAAAGGAAACCAAACCATGGGTTTTTTCATTATCCTGTAGCAAACAGCCTTGTTCTGTTAGATCTAGCTAAAAGGAAGAAATGGATATCCAGAATTACACAGAAATATTGGTTTGAGGAAGGGAGAGAGGCAAGGAAAAGGATATTTATACCTGGGAATCGTATTCCATTTATGCTCTGCTGAGGACCTCCTAACACACACTCCTGGGTGTGTCTTTGTAGAATGGAAATGGGTTTGTTTGAAATTCCAGACAAGGATGATTTATTTGATGATACATATCCATCATAAGTTTCCTTACAGATAAGACTCAGAGAGGAATAAAATTCCTCAGACTTCATCTTGCTTCCAAGCTCAAACAAGACACAAACTCCAAAATAAGAGAGCCATAAATCAAATCTGAGACCTAATATTTCACTACAAAATACACTCTCACTTTGGAAAAAAACATCCTCCTATACAGAAGAGCTAAGAGACATTGATCAGACAAGAGAACTGATATGGAAACCACTGGTTTTCCCTTGTTTTGGTTTTTTTTTCCACTGAGAAAAGACACAACATGGCTGGCTGATACAGAAACTGCTGTTACTCACACAGGGATGTTCTGGGGTTTTTTCTGCAAAAAAATTTCATTCTGTGCCACATCCAGCAGGTCAAGTTTTCCCAGGCAGCTGGCAAATTCTAATGAAATATTCTCAGTAGTATTTTACAGCTAATTAATCGTTCTCCTAAGACAGCCCTAATGGAAGAACACAACCTGGAGTGTGATATCTCACACCATCAACATCACCCTGATGAAATTGCACCATTTAATTCCTTTTTTTGGGTTATAAACACAACTATTTGATCACTGTCAAAGCACCACATGGGAAAGGCATTCCCAATTGGGTATTTACAGTCCAGCATAGTAAACCAGAAATATTTTTTGAGCACTTTGGTCACTCTGGAGGGACTTGAGAGAGATTATACACTTTACTGCTTGAGCCCCACAGGAAGTTCTTGATAGGATGCAGGCTTTAGAAGGGGGCTGGTGTCTTGGTGTGCAAGACTGGATATCTGTTTCTTCCATCTGATTAATGTAAGGAATCCACACCCACCCCATCCATCTACAGGGTCTCTCCCTCCAGTTCAGTGATAACCACAGAAATGCTAAACAGAACAAACAAGGATTTACCCTAAAGTAATCTGCAGGTGCCACATCAGCCAATCTCCCCTTCAGATACACACAGAGAAAAGATAACACACAACATTTAGCAATTCATTTTTCTGTTCTGTTTCGTTACCACCTCAATGGAATATAAATATATGTGCATATAAACAAACATACACAAATACATATATATATATATGAATGGAGTAGGAGTGGGAAGAGTGAAGACACAGGAAAATGTAACATTTATGTTCCTATAGTCAATCTTATTTCTGCATAATCAAAGAGATAAGTAAAGCCAAGAATTTGCAGAAATTCCAAGCTCAGGTCGAACCTGGAGCTTGTTTTCCTTCCCCAAAACATTGTTTGACTTCGGGGCATTGTAGTCCTCCACATTCTATGTATCCTCAAAAAAATAAAATTGAACTGTGTAATGGGAACAGGTGCCAGCAACAAAGCCTGGAAACTCTATTTGTCCTCCCAAGAAATTGTCTTCTCACTACATAAGTACAGCCTGGTGCTGTCGATAAATGCATTTTGATAAAGATAAATTATAAAGCAGCTCTTTGGTCTTCTAAAAGAGATGGGGTGTTGAGGACAGCTGTTTGGCTGCTGGAGCTACATTTAATGAGATTTGTGCACAAAATTGTTTGCACGTTGGAGGGATGCATTTCACAACGGCACCGAAAACAATTGGGTGTTGTGGGATAAGTACCTTTTACAGTATATCAAGGTCAAACCTTTCACTTGATGTACTTAACTAACCATGTAAAATATTACATCAGCAAGCCTATGAGGCACTTAGAGATATATTCATATTTGCATAATGTCCTCTGTAAGTTAGTCTGCGGTCCTTAAGGGTGTTTAGAATAACTGCATGCAAGAATATACTTAATCCAATCTCATTTTAGCTTTTGCTCTTTTAAGATTTCAAAATTAATAAATCCTCCTGATACTCCAAATTACCATGAGCTTTTATAAGCATAACTTTGTAACTTTAACCCATTTATGAACATACCCTACAGGCATATGTACTAATGAATAAGAAATAACATTAGAAGTTTAAAGATGGTCTCTTTATGAAGTAATGTAAGAAAATCCTGTTAGCTGGATCAAGTACAAAAGTGTGATTTCTTAAAAATAGAAAATCCTTCACAAAATTACTTGTAATTACAATAACCAAAGGATAAAAAGTAAGAATAGTTTAAGCATTGTGCATTATTTAACTTGGTACATGAAATATGTTTTATGTATATGTATGAAGCAGGCAAATAGAAATCTGATCTAAAGTATGCTTCCATGGCTACGGGATTTCTATTTATTTCTTTATTTTCTATTGTGCTTGATTGCTGTCAAGAACACTGACAGATAAAGGATTTCAAATTACCTTAAACATTTGGTGCTTCCTCCAGTCAGCCAAGCTCTTCTCATGTTTGCCTCTAAGACATCTGGAGGAGGTGGGGAAAACCTTCCTGGTCAAAGGTTCTTCCAGGATCCCCAAAGTCCTCCAGAATCCACAAGCTCAACACCTA